>PVJI01025466.1:0-20406 GCA_004026765.1 Micronycteris hirsuta | reverse complement strand
TCTGCCCTTCCATTCTAAATGAAATCTTTGCTGGATAGAGTATTCTTGGATGTAGGTCCTTGCCTTTCATGACTTGGAACACCTCTGTCCAGCCCCTTCTTGCCTGCAAGGTCTCCTTTGAGAAATCAGCTGACAGTCTTATGGGGATTCCTTTGTAGGTAACTGTCTCCTTTCCTCTTGCTGCTCCCAGGATCCTTCCCTTATCTTTGACCTTGGGTAATGTAATTATGATGTGTCTTGGTGTGTTCCTCTTTGGGTCCAACTTCTTTGGGACTCTCTGAGCTTCCTGGACTTCCCGCAAGTCTATTTCCTTCGCCAGCTTCGGGAAATTCTCCATCATTATGTGTTCAAATATTTTTTCAATTCCTTGGATTTCTTCTTTTCCTTCTCCCAGTTCAATGATCCGTATGTTTGGACGTTTACAGATGTCCTGGAGGTTTCTGAGCCCCTCCTCCATTTTTTGAATTCTTGTTGCTTCATTCTTTTCTGGTTGGATATTTTTTTTCTTTCTGCTGGTCCACTCCATTGATTTGAGTCCCAGTTTCCTTATCTCTATTGGTTCCCTGCAGGTCTCTCCTCATTTGTTCAAGCAAGTTCGTTAATTTTTCGTCGAATTCTGAAAGCATCCTTATTACAAGGGATTTGAACTGTGCATCTGATAGGTTGGCTATCTCTTGGTCGGTTAGCTCTGGGGTTTTGATCTGTCCCTTTCTTTGGGCCATTTCCCCCTCTGTGAACCTGTTATTGTAAGGGGGGCGGAGTCTTGGGGATCCCCTGTGCAGGGAAGTTCCCGGTAGTTGTGCTGGGACCGTAGCCTCTGGGGGCGGGGCCTGAGCGCACAATGGCGCCTTCTCCGCTCTCCGCACCCACACCGCCTCCTGCAAGCACTTCGGGCCCCTCTGCGCTGGCTCCGGGGGTCGCTCCGGGGTCGGTGGACGAGCTGCCCAGCTCCAATCCCCCGAGGGTCTCCCCAGCGAACTTTCCTATGAGGCCGGGCGTTCCTCCTGCCGCGGACTCCACCCCCACAGGTGCTCTCAATCTGCGCTGTTGAGTTGCGCCCTGCTTTCTTTCAGGTTCTCTCTGCACACGAATGCAGACCTGCTGAGTCCACCGGTCTCTCGGCCCTGCTGGGTCCGGATGAGCTGGGCGCAGACCGAGCTTCAGTGGGTCCCTGTCTGGGTGTGCTTCAGGCCCACGGGGACTGCCCCTCCAACCGCGGACCTGCCGTCTGCTCACCTGCTCGCTGCAGGGTCGCCAAGCGCTCTCCCTTCGCTCTGCACCTTCTGGCTCACCAAACTTGATGAATGTATCTTCTTTAATTCCTTGGTTGTCGGACTTCCTCTCAATATGATTTTCTGTCAGATCTGGCTGTGTTTGGATGTGTAGATTTCTGTTTTTTCCCCTTGTTTGGTTGTGCGTGGCGGTACGGTGCATTCACCTATGCCTCCATCTTAGGAAGTCCTCCTCATTTTTTTGAATTCTTGTTTTCTTCATTCTTTTCTGGTTGAATGTTTTTTTTTACTTCCTTCTGGTCCACTCTGTTGATTTGAGTCCCAGTTTCCTTCCCATCACTATTGGTTCCCTGTACATTTCCCCTTATTTCTCTTACCATATTCTTCATTTTTTCATCTAATTTGCGACCAAATTCAACCAATCCTGTGAGCATCCTGATTACCAGTGGCTTTGAATTGTGCATCTCATAGGCTGGCTATCTCTTCATCGCTTAGTTGTATTTTTTCTGGCGTTTTGATCTGCTCTTTCATTTGGGCCATTTTTTTTTTCTCGGCGGGCCTGTTACTTTAAGGGGCAGAGCTTTAGGTATTCACCAGGGTGGGGCAAACCCTTCCCCCATTGCTGTGTTGTGACGATACCTGTGGGGGCGGGACCTGAGAGGGAACAATGGGGCTTGCTGTGCTCTCTGCCAACTCTCAGTCCCTTCCCCGATACACACAAGCAAATTGGGCCCTTCTGTGCTGGTTCCCAGGTGGGTGGGCTTGTGTAGTTCCAAGTCCCTGTGGATCTCTCCAGTGAACTCTCCTGTGAGGCTGGGAGTTCCTCCTGCTGCTGCCTCAACCCCCACAGGTGTTTTCACTTAGTGGTTTGAGGTTTTATTTCCTCAAATAAACTTTATTTCCTCAACCCACTTTATGGTGGGTTGCACGGTATGTTTTGCTCTCTAGCTTTTTCTCCCAGTTTATCTGCACGTGAATGAGGGACCACCCGGTCCACCAGTCTCAGCCCCACTGGTTCCGGGTGGGCCAGCCATGGGTTTCGCCGAGTGCACTGGCTGCGGGTTTCTCCGGGCAGCTGGAGTGTTGCCGGTACTACTCCACAAACTGCCGTCTTGCAGGGGTGCTCTCCACCTGGCTCCGCCCTGCTTACTGGTCTGGATGAACGTGTCTTCTTTAACTCCTTGGCTGTCGGACTTCCATACAGTTCAATTTTCTGTCAGTTCTGGTTGTTTTTGTTTTTAAATTGTTGCTTTTCCTCTTTTGGTTGTGTGAGGAGGCACAGTGTGTCTACCTACGCCTCCATCTTGGCTGGAAGTCCTAAGTTGTGCAAATTTCTAATCACTATGTTGTACACCTGAAACTAATACAATATTGTATGTCAACTATAATTGAAAAATAAAAAAAATAAAACAGCAGTGGCTTTTGGACCAGTGAGTTGAAAGGAGATGTTCTTTGTTTCCCTGCAGATATCTTGTAGGCTCCTGCAAGGAAAGAGCTTTACCCACATGATCTTCAGAGTTTGGGAGGGTTTATTGTTAAGTTACCTGCTCGCGCCTTTTCCTAGCAGAGAAGGGCAGCTTGACCCAGTTGAGACTGAGGTTTCTGGGAAGAACTCAAATCACCATCAATGGCTTCCAAGGGTCTTGAGCTCAGGGAGCTGTTGGAAAGACACAAACATGTGGGTGGTTTTATGGGCTAGTAAAAGTATGGGGATGGTTGTGGAGGTAGTGTAGGGATAACTTATGACCCTCTGTTCAGCTCCCAGGAAAGCTTTCAGTACAGTGATTCTAAGACACCATTTGGTTACCTGACAGTGCTTCTCAATTTCTTCCCTTCTCTTCCCCTCATTTCAGATGATGTGAAGGCTTAGTTGAAAAAGCATGGTACAGGTAAGGCTTAAGAAGAGAGGTCTGGTGAGACTGATCCAGACTCTTGGGCAGACTGTGGTTAAACATGCGTCAGCATTGTCAGACTAGTACACTCTGACATGTGACTAACCACCTGTAGTTAGAACTGAAGGAGGCTTAGCTGGCATTTGGGAAGTGCTTTATAAAGTGATTTTCCACACACAGCTATCAAATCAAGCCTGTGGTCTGAGACCAGCCATGCTTCAGCTCCCATGGAGGCACTTTACACTGGCTGACTTTTTCTCCTGGGCAGGACAACTCTGGCCTTTGAGGTGGGTTCTCCTAGGCTTTTAAGAGTGAAGCCTTGGTCAAATATGGGATAATTTGTGGACCAAAATATTTGAGTACACTAATGAATTAGAAACCATTGAATAAAATTAAAGTTCATGAGTTCATAAGGAAAATAAGTAGACAAACAGGGAAGAAGGGAGGTTTCTTGCTTACATTAGAATTCTGAGGAGCTGTTGTTAGGTGGAGGAGTGCTCAAGTTGGAAAATTATTTTGCAGCTATCATAGTGAAGATTGGATCAGGCAACTATTATCAATGGATGCTAAATTTAGGGGAAACTTTTTATGGGGAGCAGGATATTTGCATTCTTAAAGCATCTCCTCACAAAATTGCTTATTACTTACAAGGGAGAAAAGTAATTAAACTGAAGAAATTGGACAACAGCTTGGCTGGCTAATAAAAACTAATATTACCAATGAAAGACAGGTGGATATCGTGTGTTTTCAGATGTGAAACCCTGAGAAGGACACATCACCTGTGCAGTGTTCCAGTTGGGAATGCACAGCCTGAAACGAATCATGAGGAAACATCAGGCAAACCCCCAATGAGGGATGCTCTAGTTTTTTTTTTTTTTAAGTGAAGGTAGGATATATTTTCAAAAAAGTTAATATTATTAAAGACAAAGAAATGCTGGATCAGCCCTGGCTGGTGTGGCTCAGTGGATTGAGCGCAGGCTGCGAACCAAAGGGTCGCCGGTTCGATTCTCAGTCAGGGCACATGCCTGAGTTGTGGGCCAGGTCCCCAGTGGGGGCCATGTGAGAGGCAACCACACATTGATGTTTCTCTCCTTCTCTTTCTCCTTCCCTTCCTCTCTCTCTAAAAATAAATAAATACAATATTAAAAAAATGCTGATCAACAAATATGAGCACACATGGTAGATTATGTAAAATATTGTGTAAATATTAAATTTATTGAAGTTGCTTATTATGGTCATATAAAAGAATATTTTTATTTTTAGGAAATACACACTGGTATACTTAGAGGGAAAGAACTATGATGTATGTAACATTTTCAAATGGTTCAGAAAGAGAAACAGAGAAAGAATGATTGATTAATATTAGGTGAATCTGGGTAAAATATAAAGGCTATATGGGTATTCTTCATTCTTTTTTTTATTATTCCCACTTTTCTGTAAGTTTGAAATTATATCCAAATAAAAAGTTTTTTTTTTTTTTTTTTAAATAAGAGAGGCCTGGAAAGTAGGTGCTAGTCCCTGTAGAAGGATCCATGAGCCTACTCTTAAGGCCTGTGCTTCATGGCAGTTCTGCTTTCTTGGGCAGATTAGAAGCTGGATAGGAGGCCAATTCCTATCCAGAAATTTAGTTTTTCTTTTTATCTTTTTTGACCTGCCCTAAGCTAGAAAAAGTGTCATGTCTGGAGCCTTGAAAATCTCTTCCTCTTCTCTTTCCCTATCTTCCTTTTCTACTATTCCTAGCAATAGTGGTTAAGGGAGCAGGCTTTAAAATTAACTGTCTGGAATAAGATTTTGGAAAGCTTGGAACTTCCAGTCAAGATGGTGGTATAGGCAGATATGGCTCGCCTCTTTGCACAACCACAACAAAATTACAACTAAAATATAGAACAGCCATTGCTCAGAACCAACAGAAATCGAGTTGAATGGCAGTCTGACAACTATGGAATTAAAGAAACCACATCTATCCAGATTGGTAGGAGGGGTGCAGATTTAGAATGGGCTGGTCCCACATCCACATGTGGTGGATAAAAATTTGGGAGGGATATCTTGGGAACGAGGAGTCCCAGCCCCACAGCAGGCCTGCCTGCCTAGGGTTCCAGTGCCAGGAAGATAAGTCCCCACAACTTGGCTGCAAAAACCAGCAGGGATTGAGTCAGTAGAAGAAACCTCTGGAGCCCCAAGCAGTTCCTCTTAAAGAGCCCACACAAGCTCACCTACTCAGACTTACTCGCTCTGGGCTCCAGTGCCGAGGAAGCAACTCGTGGGGCACCAGTGGTGCGCAAGCGGAGGCCAAGGTGTCTGACATCAAGGCCATTGTCCCTTTTCTGGGCCCTCCCTCCACAGATTCGGCAGAGTGGTGCCATATCTGGTTCCACCAACCTGGCTAACACAATTTGACCAGCCTTGGAGATCCCCGGAGACTCTGCTCCAACCAATTTATGGGTCTACCCAAGCTGTTTTTCCATATGAATGACTGGTTTGGGCTCATGATTCACAACTTCCTAAATCCTCTCAAACAAGCAGCAGTTGTCCTCACTGAGCCCCAGGCCCGCAACTAGCAGCCTAGATTCATAGCTTGGCTTTACCTGGAAATCTCCAAGATCAGCTCAAGTAGCAGACATCTTCGATTGCTTTATAACTCAGGCAAGGTGACCCCGGGTAAAACACAGGTGGGGCCTGCACCACCCAGGAAACTCCAGGGCCAGCACACCCAATGGACAGCTACAGACCATGTTGGAGCACCACTACCCTGCCCTTGCACAGCTGATACTCCGCAGAGGGTGGAGGTTGGAGGTAAGTTGTCACAGCTAATCCTTGCAGCTGACTGGCCTGGGTAAATCCCTCCCATTGATCTGCCAACAGCAACCAAGGCTCAACTACAAGAGGAGGGTGTACTCAGCCCACACAAAGGGTGAACCTCTAGTACCCAGCTTGGGTGATAGGGGGAGCTTTGCCACTGAACCCTATAGGACACCTACTACACTAGGCCATGCTACCAAGACAGGGAGTCATAGCAGCTCTACCTAATGCATAGAAACAAACACAGGGAGGCTGCCAAAATGTGGAGAAAAAGAAACATGGCCCAAATGAAAGAACAGAACAAAAAAGAGCTAAATGACATGGAGGTAAGCAATATATCAGGTGCAGAGTTCAAAACACTGGTTATAAGGATGCTCAAAGAACTTAGTGAGGACCTTAACAGCATAAAAAGATCCAGTCAGAAATGAAGGATACACTAATGGAAATAAAGAACAATTTACAGGGAAACAACAGTAGAGTGGATGAAGCCAAGAATCAAATCAATGATTTGGAACATAAGGAAGCCAAAACAACCAATCAGAACAAGAAGAAGAAAAAAGAATCAAATAAAATGAAGATAGTATAAGCAACCTGTGGGACAACTTTAAATAATCCAACATTAGCTTCATAAGGGTGCCAGAAGAAGATGAGAAAGAGCAAGAAATTGGAAATCTATTTGAAAAATTAATGAAAAAAATTTCCCTAATTTGGTGAAGGAAATAGACATGCAAGTCCAGGAAGCACAGAGAATCCCAACAAGATGGATACAAAGAGGCTCATGCCAAGATACATCATAATTAAAATGCCAAAAGTTAAAGATAGAGAGATGGGAGGGTGAGTATAGGAGAGTGGGTGAGAGATGAGGGGATTAAGAAATACAAATAGGTAGTTACAGAACAGTCATGGGGGTGTAAAGTACAGTGTAGGACGGATTAGCCAAAGAACTTACACACATGGTCTGTGGACATGAACAAAGGTTGGGGGTGGTCTGAGGGAGTAAGGGGTGTTGGGTGGAGGGAGGCAAAGGGGGAAAAATCAGGACAACTGTAATAGCATAATCAATTATATATATGTATGGCTGCTTCTCACACACCCCCTACAGGAGACCTGGCCTGCAATGTAGACATGTGCCCTGACTGGGAATCGAACTGGCTACCCTTTGTTTCATAGGCCGTCACTCAATCCACTGAGCCACACCAGCCAGGGTCAATAAAACATAAAATAAAATAATCAAACTGTCTGGGTTTGAATGCTGGCTCTACCACTGTATGACTCAGAACTGGTTTCTTTAAAAGAAAAACTTAAAAAAAAGTTCTCATGCAGAACTTAGGCTCTAACAAAAGACCTGTGAATAACATTAGTGTGCATAGGGGATATCTGCTTCCTGCTAGAGGCTGCTGCCACTGCCCTCCTGTTTATTTCTTGATATGTTAAGTAATGCTGTGCGCACTGGAGACTGCTATCTCCTGCTACAGAAGAGCCACTGGGGCCCTTGAGATGCTAAAGCCAGGCCACATATTGTTATAAATGAAGGAGAATGCTTCTTTCCTTTGTGATACTCTCTATCAGACGAACAACCAAGCAGGTTTGCTTGCTTATGCAATGATGTCCTACTAAGGTTTTGTTGGGGGTTTTTTTTAGAGATTCCCTCCTTCTCTTCCACTTGCTTTTTCTCAAAAGATTCAGAAATGATTTGAAAGTCAGGAGGACCAAGAGACACACACACATCTGCACTCAGAATTTCCCCTTCCCTCCCAGGACTAAGAAACAAATGAGGATAGTGTAAGGAGCCTCTGGGACAACTTAAAGCCTTGGCAAAATTTGGGAGGTAGCTGGTAGTATGACCTTTCATACACCCATAGGCTGGCAAGGCCTAAGGAAGCTTGTGTAACATACAGCTCAGAGGAAAACTGTGCCAAGGCAGATTAAGTTAGTCACAGACATCACAGAACAAGGGGTACATGCTCTTATAAGGGAGGTGTCCTATAAAACAGTCAGAAAGACCTTCTAAATATAATACATGGAAGGAAAGCCTGCAACAAAGATGCTAGGTGTTCTGCTTCATCATTATTGTGAATTAGCCACTTGATCACTAGCCATCACTTTAATGAGTCCAAGTAATTTGAGGCCAGCTCTTTGTTTGCTAGGAAGACAGAGCTATTAGGGTGATGTCTGGATGAGCTATTGAAGGGGAGGGATACACTCAGGCACAAAATGGGCCCTTGAAATCATTTGCAGTACGATGGCTCAGAAAGAAAAATAGGACTCCAGCTCCTTTCACGGTGGCAGTTATCATTTGCTAATGTTTGCTGCATCTGCACTGGAGTGGGGTCTGTCTATGGGCTTCATGCTGATCCAGGTGCTGGGGAGGGTTTGGTGAGGAGGAAACAGGCTGGAAACACTCTTGTCAGGATCAGCCCTGTGATGGGGGATGGCTGGGGAGAAGCAGCTGCATTTGGTCAGATGGTAGAAGTGAGAGGAGAAGAAGCAGAGTCTTGCTGGATTCTGTGCCTTCCGTAGGGACAACACTCACTAGCCCAGCTCTGTCCTGTGGGCCCTGCATGAAGTGCCCTGGTCAGCAAATGGGGGAAGGGGAGAGTGGAACGGAACTCCTGGGGCCACAAACACTCACCGAGGCTGGGTTTTCAGTGGATGTTTTAATGTGTAAGGGGTGCAACAAGGTCATGGATTGGTATGATTCCAAGTTCTTTTTTGTTTTTAATATTTCACATTCCTGGTTCCTGGGTATTTATCAGCAGAACAATCTGGTGGCAAGGAACTGCTTACCTCATATCTTCTTAGGAAAGGAGACATCTGCTGAACTCCACCCTCACAGGAGCTGTAAGGGGCCTCTTCTCTCCTCCTGCAGCTCTCCCTTCCCTCAGCTATTACAAAGCACACCAGGAAGCCACTTTTTCCCCCCATTTCCATGGGAGAAGGAAAGTGGAATAATAAAAAAAAGTCCATATTTGTGGAAGACTTTTCATGAGGCAAGCATTTACAATGATCCTGAGAGGTAGGTATTTATATTAGCTCCATTTTACAGATTAGGACATGGAGGCTCATTACCTCTGCTTATTTCCTTTATAACACTGACCACTATCTTTCTTTGTTTTTTTTTTTTTAGGTTCCTACGTTTTATTTTATTTTTTTATTCAGTCTTCCTTTGTTTCTTTTAAAAAATATTTTATTTTTTTATGCTATTAGTTGTTCCACATTTCCCACTTTGCCCCTTTCCACCTAGCCTGCCCCCTATTTCTGTAATCAGTCCCTTCAACATTGTCCAAGTTCATGGGTCCTTCATGTATATTCTTTGACTAATCCCTTCTGCTTCTTTCAATCAGTCCCCACTTCCTCCCTCCCCTCTTATAGCTGTCAGTCTGTTCCATGATTCGATGCCTCTGGTTCTATTTTGCTTGTTAATTTATTTTGTTCATTAGATTCCTCTTATAAGTGAGATCATATGGTATTTGTCTTTCACTAACTGGCTTATTTCACTTAGCTTAATAATCTCCAGTTCCGCCTGGCTGGTGTAGCTCAGTGGATTGAGCGCGGGCTGGGAACCAAAGGGTCCCGGTTTGATTCCCAGTCAGGGTACATGCCTGGGCTGCGGGCCGGGTCCCCAGTGAGGGCCATGTGAGAGGCAACCACACATTGATGTTTCTCTCCCTCTCTTTCTCCCTCCCTTCCTCCCTCTCTAAAAATAAATAAATAAAATCTTAAAAAAAATAATCTCCAGTTCCTTCTTTCTTTCTGCTGTGAAGTATTCCATTGTGCAGTTGTACCAAAGTTTTTTTATCCACTTATCTACTGATGGGCACTTAGGCTGTTTCTAAATCTTGGCTACTGTAAATATCACTGCTATGAACTTGGGGCTGTATAAATTCTTTGAATTGGTGTTTTAGGATTCATCCGGCATATTCCCAGCAGTGAAATCGCTGAGTCCAAAGGCAAGTTCCATTTCTAGTTTTTTGAGGAAATTCCATACTATTTTCCACAGTGGCTGTACCAGTCTTCATTCCCACCTGCAGTGGACTAGGGTTCCCTTTTCTCCACATCCTCTCCGGCACTTGTTGTTTCCTGATGTATTGATGATGGTCATTCTGACAGGTGTGATGTGATATCTCATTGTGGTTTTAATTTGCATCTCTGTGATGGCTAGTGATGTTGAGCATTTTTTTCATATGTCTATGGTCCATGTGAATGTCCTCTTTGGAGAAGTGTCTGTTCAGGTCCTTTGCCCATTTTTAAATTGGACTATTTGTCTTTTTGGTTTTGAGCTGTATAAGTTCTTTATATATTTTGGAGATTAAATCCTTGTCTGATATATCATTGGCAAATATGTTCTCCTATAATGTTGGTTCCCTTTTCATTTCGTTGATGGTTTCTTTAGCTCTGCAGAAGCTTTTAAATTTGATGTAGTTCCATTTGTTTACTTTTTCCTTTATTACCCTTGTCCTAGGAGATATATTGCCAAAATATTGCTATGTTAGATAATCTGAAATTTTATTGCCTATGTTTTCCTCTAGGATTTTTATGGTATATTTAATTTTATATTTATTAAAAGATATGGTATATTTTATTTTATATTTAAGTGTTTCATCCATTTTGAATTTATTATGGTGTATGGTGTAAGACGGTGTTCTAATTTCATTTTTTTTGCATATACCAGTCCAGTTCTCACAATACCATTTACTGAAGAGACCGTCTTTCCTCATTGTATGCTCATTATGCCCATTTTTTTGAATTCTATGTCTGATAAGTTGTATGCTTCAATTTCATTTAGCTCTTTGTTTGGACATTCCTCCTTTTTTTTTTTAGTTGTTTTTTTTTTTATCCCCCCATTTTAGCTGTCTCGTTTTGTTTGTTTCTATGTATTACATAGATCTACTTTGATTCTTTATCTTGTGGGGTGGGCTTATGTTGTAGGAGTCCTGTGGGACCCAGTGGTGCAGACTCCTTGATCTCCTGATCTGGATGTTCTTCCTAGAGTCTTTGTGTTGGTTATATGGACTCTCATGTTGCATTTGAGTCCTGAATGTTTCTGACTTGTTTGTTGGTGGGGTCTCCCCTCTGGCTGGCTGAATGAGAGAGTCAACTCCCACCACATCTTATATGCTGTTGTACAGGTGCTGGCAGAACAAAGAAAACAATACAAAAAGTGAAATCTAAACAAGTAACCCCTCCAACAACAACAGCATATCAATGACAAAAGATCAGAAATAATAAAAGTGGAAAGAGAAATGGAATATTAGGAAAAAGGGGAAAAGAGAAAAAGAAGAAGAGAAGACCAAGGGACAGAAAAGTGATTATGGGAGGAGGAAAGGGAAGGGAGCTAATACAAATAGCGAATTGAAAGAGGAAAACAGGAAAAAGGGACAAAGATAGAGAAAGAATAATAAAATTAAGAAAAGAAGAAGGGAACAATAGGGTAATCAAAGGTAAGAATAAAATAAGATATACGAAAGAAAAATAGAGCAATGAAAGTGGAAGAAAAAGAAAAAATAGAAAAATAGTAAAAAGGATATAAAAATAAAGAAAATAATGAGAAAGAACAAAATGGAATTCATCTCAGCAGAATTTAGTGCTTGCCTGCTGAGTTCTTCCTTTAGATATGGCTCTGATGTGTCTGAGGCAGTGTCAGGTGCTGTCCACATCTAGCCCTCAGCAGGCTGTTCGAAGCTACAAGTGATCCACAGTTTGTGGCTGATTCCTCTGGGCTTGGCTGCACCCAGAATGGGCCCCACTGCTCTGCAAAGCTTGGTTTTATCAGCACTGGGCCCAGGGGTGTGTCAGTAAATAACCCAAGTCACTGCAGGATCTGCCTCTGCCTGTCTCTGCCTGCTGGCCTGCTGTCAGTCTTAGACTGGTCACAGACCTGACTGTTTCTGAGAGGAGCCAGGGGAAATGGGATTCCTGGATCTCCTGGGAGGGTGCCTTTCAGAACTCAGGGAAGGTGGTGGGTGTGTTCCCCCACCCCCGAGCCACTAGTCTGAGTCTGGGATTTTTTGCCTGTACTCAGCAGGGCAGGGCACCTAGTAGGCTAGTGGGTGGGGTCTCCAGAGCCCAGATTTTGGGTCTGCTGGAAACTGGGAGGGTGTTTCTATGGCTCTCCATGAGCGGGGATCGCCAGTCTGTTTCCTGGGAGGGTGTATGGTATGGCTGCACCACCCTACAGCCCATCTCTCACACACCCTTAGTCTGTGTATGTTGCTGTCTCCTTAGCAGGTATTAAGATGCAGGATGGGAGAAAAGAAAGAAGAAAAGAAAAAAACAGACAAAACAAGACAAAAAACAGAACTAAACAACAACAACAACAACAAAGATGCAGGGTGGGTTGAGTTGCATTCCAGATGGTGGAGGATGTAGTATCTCACAGGGTAAGGTAGTTGCTTTTCCCCTGGGAGGGGCTCAAGAAAGATGGCTGCTCTGGACTCCAGGTATATCCTGGCACAGAAAATCCTACAGCTGCTCCCCAATGTCTCTCCACAGTGCCTTTCCCTCCAGATTCTACTCATGTGACTCCAGTCTGTGCTGCCTTCCCTTTACTGGGGCCCAAGGTGAGTGGCTGTGAACACAAAACCTGTGCTTTGGCCCCTTTAAGAAGTAAATAAAACAGTGGCTTTGTCTCCAGTGGGTCTTGTCTTTCCCCAGCAGAGACAAACCTTGTGGCCTTTCGCCACTGGATGCTACATAGTCTGCTGATCCCAGCACTTGTGCTCTGTGCTTGGGAGCCTGGATTTTGGTCCCATCTTCTCTCCTTTCAAGGGGAAGCTTCCACCACCTTGCTATCACCTTGGCCCACCATCCTTGTGAACGAGGCTGACCCGTTTAACGACCTCCTCACCCTTCCTACTGGTCATGGTGATTTTTTTCTCATCCTTGGTTAAAAGTCTCTTTTTCAGGTAGTCTTCGGTTTATTTTGGGTGTCTAGTCCTCTCTTTATTTTATTTCCAGTTTGGTTCTGGGAGGAGGTATGCGCTATATCCTCCTACCCCACTGCCATCTTGTGCCCCGTCTGATCACAATCTCTTATCATCTTTTGTTTTTATGTACCCTTATCTGTCTGCCTCCTTAGAGTGTATCCTTTATGAGAGAGGAGTTTTGTTTGTTTTGTTCACTGCTCTATGTCTGGTTCCTAAGAGCGTGTGTGGCACATCACAGCTTCTCATTTAGGTTGTGTTTTCCATTAGGTCTGAGGTTTGATTTTGCCCTACTTATAAGCTCACACTTAGCCTGTTACTGTTTCATGGGTCCTGGAAGAAAACATAAGACTCCTGGAGCAGAGACAATGGACTATATTACAGCATAGCAGGCAGCATGAACATTAGCATGTTTGCATCAGTTCCCCTTATCCCCTAGTCTCATGGGGGTAATAAAGAGGACCCAGCTGCATGCCTTACATCACAGCTGAGAGACACTGAGCTTGAGGAGCCCAGAATTATGTAGCCAGAAGTAAGCATGCCTACTCTTTCCCAGAGGGAGATAATTAACTCATCCCTAAAGACTGCTTGTTGCAAACATAAACCTGAGAGCTGTCTCTAATAAAGAGGAGTCAGGGCCTTCTATTCTTGGCATAGTCCAGCAGGAAACATAGGAGCATGAGAAACCCATGGAAGAGTGTTTCCCAATATCCTCCCCTCTCCTCACTTCTGAATCCCATGTAGGCACTTGGCAGAACTGCCTTGTATTAGATTCTCTTTAATGCATAGGCCTTGTCTCTATACCTGGTCTGGACTGTAAACTTATTGGGGATAGTGTCCCTATATAAATACTTGTTTTAAAAAATTATTTATTTTTTAGAGAGAGGGGAAGGGAGGGAGAAAGAGAGAGAGAGAGAGAGAATTGATGTGAGAGAGAAACATCAATCGGTTGCCTCTTGCACTGCCCCATGGGGACCAAATCCGTAACCCAGGCATGTGCTGTGGACAGGAATTGAACTAGTGACCTTTCGCTTTGTAGGATGATGCCCAACCAACTGAGGCATGCTGGCCAGGGCATGTAAGTAGTCTTTGTGGTCCTTTTAACTGTGCTAGTGTATTGCACACAACAGGTCCTTAGTAAAAAACAAAGGCAGGCAATAATGGCAGCAGCAGCAGGCTTTGGAGTCACAGACAAGGTTTGCATTTCATCTCTGCTTCTAACTCATTTTTTTGATTTTGGGTAATTTGCTCCACCCCTCTGAACCTGCTTCCTCATCTGTAAATTGGGTACAATACGAGGTATGTATTTCAGAGAGTTCTTGTCATTGAAACAAATTAATCCAAATGTGGTAAATGGAAAAGTGCCTGGCATGTAATAAATATTTAATAAATGTTAGCTATTTATTGTTGCCATTATTATTACTGAGCCCCTATGTGCCAGGTATTTTAATATTCAGTTTTTGAAATATAATCTTTATCATATTCCAGCATAATAGATGTTATCTCTTTTTTATATACACAAGGAAACAGGCTCAGAAACATTCAAGCAAGTTTTATACAAAGTGGCAGAGTGAAGTTTTGAGTCTTCTGTTCTGTCTGGTAGTGAATTGAATGTTTTCATTTTTTCTGAGGGGGTGGGATGGTGAGCTTCCCCACTTAAGTTATGTCTTTAATGAAATGCTTTAGACTCTCAGCCAGCAAGCCATCAATGATCTTACAACTTTCCCCAGAAACCTGGCCTGGGGATATAGAGGAGGAGCAAAGCTGAAGGGCAGAGGGGGAGGCTGGAGTGGGAGTTGGGGGTTGGCTTTCTGAGTAGCTGAGGGGGACAACAGTGTGTTGAGGGGAGGCCAGAGCAGAATTAAATCCAAATGCAGGTTATTTCACAGATGCCAGGAAAATAACAGCTTTCTGGCGCCAGAAGGGAAGCCCCGCCCACCAGAGAAAGTAGGCACTGGCTCCTTGCAGCTGAGAAGGCTCCTGCACTCAATACACACAGGCGGTTCTCTGGGATCCAATGTTTCCCTTTCTCCTGGGACTTGTTCAGGGATGGCTGTAGGGAGAGGTTCAGACCAACAAACCATCAGAGACCAGATAACCCAATTCAAGTTCAAACAGATGCTCTCTTCTTGAAGGTGTTCAAGGTGATTTGATCTGCAACAGAGCCACTTGTTTCCCCATCCCTTGTATTGGAGGAGAGCTTATTCCCTTCTCTTGGGATATGAGTCAGCTTGGATAGATGCTTCACTAAAAGACATGTGTACACTTTGTCCCAGATCTGAACTCACTGTAAAGGGCCTTTGAACTCATCAAGCAACTCCAGAAAGTGGAAGAAGATCAAAGAGCACAAGAGAACCATGTTTTAGGCCTCTTTTAAAGTCTAGTCTAGATATACTGTGCAGAGACAGGAGGCGGCTTCCTTGCACAAAGAGAGCTGTGACTCCTCACAAAGGACCACTTGCTGCTTAAGTGCCCTGGCAAGGGAGAAGCAGGCCTTAGAACATGCAGATTATTTGGCCTCCTCTCAGACCCTCCAAATTGGAATCTCCCAGGCTGGGTCCCAGCAGTTAACAGTGTTTTTTTTTTTTTCATTTTATTAGAGTATGGTTGGCGTATAATATTAGTTTCAGGTGTACATCATAGTGATTTGACATTTATATACCTTATGATGTGCTTATCACACTAAGTCTAGTAACCATCTATCACCGTGCAAAGTTATTACAATATTATTGACCATATTCCCCGTCATCTTTTTGGCCCATCCCTCCTTTTTCCTCCCCTAGCATTTGAAATAAGCTCCTCAGGTGATTCTCAAGTACAAAGAAGGTTTGAGAACAGTTGGGTTAAAGCATGGTCTCTAGATAGTTCCAATCATACTTTGACTGCTTACCAACTGTATGATTGGTCCTGGACAAGCTATTAAACCTCTCAGAGTTTTAGTTTGTTCCTTATAGAATGGGATAACAATAGTACCTCCCTCACAGTGCTATTGGAAGGATTAAATGAGATAATGAGTAGTTGTTATTAAGCCTCTTGTCCCCTACCATGTGCTTTTACCTGCTTTCTAAGTGGGGAATGCGAACTTATGTTTCTCCACATGATGAATACCCCCTTCCTCTCCTGAGCAGATGTTTGGCATTTTAAAAAAATATTGTTAAAAACCTCGGCAAAGCAGAGGGTCTGTATAGTGGCTGCAGATGTTTACCACATGGCACACCATTCTGAGAAGTGCCTACCTGGGAACTGCTCCCTTTCAGATTGCCTTCTCTCCCCTTCCCACCTCCCTCCCCCTAAATTAAGACTTACGCATCCAGTGTTCAATTTCTGTGTGGCCTTCCTCTCTGTTAGGGTTATGGTAACTGTGATTTAATGATGTAGCTGCATAATGATGTAGCCTATGTTATCGGTCTCTTGAGAGTTTGATGAATGGGAGTTAATACCTCAAGAACATCCCCTGCCCCCACCCTGCAGGGGGATGACAAAATAGTTTCTTAACTTCTAAAACTGAAAGCTAGCTCTTGGACTTAAGTTGTCCCCATGCAGACACAGGTCTTCATAGTCAAAGCCTCTGTGTTGCCTCTTAGCCATAGCTTAGTAATGCCCTCAACTCTACCTTCAACATATTCCACTGACTGTCCCTTTTGGTTTTTTTTTTCCCTTGATGATCATTTGACCCTGATTCCAAATTTTTTTCTTTTTTTAATATAGTTTATTGATTATGCTATTACAGTAGTCCCATTTCCCTCCTTTATTCCCATCCGCCCCCAACCGCCCCCAATTCCCCGCCCTTTAGTTTTTGTCCATGGGTCATACACATAAGTTCTTTGGCTTCTACATTTCCTATACTATTCTTAACCTCCCCCTGTCTGTTTTCTACCTACCGCTTATGCTACTTACTCTCTGTACTTTTTCCTCCTCTCTCCCCCTCCCACTCCCCTGTTGATATCCCTCCATGCCTTATAAAAATCCCTTTAACATTTCATATAATAAAGGCTGGGTGATGATGAACTCCTTGAACTTGACCTTATCTGAGAAGCACTTTATCTGCCCTTCCATTCTAAACAATAGCTTTGCTGGATAGAGTATTCTTGGATGTAGGTCCTTGCCTTTCATGACCTGGTATACTTCTTTCCAGCCCCTTCTTGCCTATAAGGTCTCTTTTGAGAAATCAGCTGACAGTCTTATGGGAATTCCTTTGTAGGTAACTGTCCCCTTTTCTCTTGCTGCTTCTAAGATTCTCTCCTTATTTTTAATCTTGCGTAATGTAATTATGATGTGCCTTGGTGTGTTCCTCTTTGGGTCCAATTTCTTTGGGACTCTCTGAGCTTTCTGGACTTCCTGAAAGTGTATTTCCTTCACCATCTTGGGGAAGTTCTCCTTCATTATTTGTTCAAATAAGTTTTCAATCCCTTGGTCTTCCTCTTCTCCTTCTGGCATCTCTATGGCTCAGATGTTGGGATGTTTAAAGTTGTCCCAGAGGTTCCTAAGCCTCTCCTCATTTTTTTGAATTCTTGTTTCTTCATTCTTTTCTGGTTGAATGTTTTTTTCTTCCTTCTGGTCCACTCTGTTGATTTGAGTCCCAGTTTCCTTCTCTCCCCTATTGGTTCCCTGCACATTTCCCCTCATTTCCTTTAGTGTATCCTTCATTTGTTCATCTAATTGCAACCAAATTTCAACCAATCCTGTGAGCTTCCTGATTACCAGTGTTTTGAACTCTGTCTCTGATAGGTTGGCCATCTGTTCATCACTTAGTTGTATTTTTTTCTGGAGCTTTGATCTGTTCTTTCATTTAGGCCATTTTTTTTTTCTCAGCGGGCCTGTTACTTTAAGGGGAGGAGCCTTAGGTGTTCACCAGGGTGGGGTAACCCCCCCATTGCTGTGTTGTAAAGCTGCCTGTGAGGGTGGGGCCTGAGCGAACCATGGCGCTTGCTCTGCTTTCTGCACTTCCCAGCTACCCACAAGCAAGTTGGACCCTTCTTTGCTGGCTCCGGGGTGGGTGGGCTTGCATCTTTCCAAGTCCCTGTCGGTCTCTCCAATGAACTCTCCCATGATGCTGGGAGTTCCTGCTGCTGCCTCCTGAACCCCCACAGGTGTTTTCACTCACTCACAGGGTTTGAGGCATTATTTCCCTGTGATGGTGGATTGCGCGTTCTGCTCCACTCCCCAGCTTTCTCTCCCAGTTTATCTGCTAGCGAATGAGGGACTACCTGGTCCACCAGTCTCGGCACTGCTGGGTCCAGGTGGGCCAGCCGCAGGTCTCCCTGAGTGTGCCGGCTGTGTTTTGGCCAGGCATGCCCACCGTGGGTCTCTCTGGGCAGCTACAGCGTTGCCGGTACCACCTAAAAACCACATGTTGCCACCTGCTCCCTGCCCAGCTCTGCCCCACTTACCGGTCTGGATGAACGTGTCTTCTTTAACTCTTTGGTTGTCGGACTTCCACTCAGTTCGATTTTCTGTCAGTTCTGTTTTTGTTTTTTAAATTGCTGTTTTTCCTCTTTTGGTTGTGCGAGGAGGCACAGTGTGTCTACCTACACCTCCATTTTGGCCAGAAGTCCCCCCAATTTTTTATTTAATGAATATTTGCCAAGAGGCACACAAGTGGTGTCCTCTGTAGAGGGATCGTGCCAGAGATTGCTGTTACTCATAATATATGAAGAGTTATTTGACTTTTTGAATCAGGAATTAATGCTGCCTACACATTAGGATCACCTGGTTAGCTTTTCTTTTTAGCTTTTAAAAAGAAATTCATGGGCTCTACTCCCAGAGGTTCTGACTTAATTGTTATCACTAGGTTTTAAAAGTACTCCACTCTAGTGAGTCTAGTATATAGCGAGGGCTGGGAACTACTGCTTTAAACTATGTGAATTTTCTTTTTTTTAAGTATTTTTTATTGATTATGCTATTACAGTTTTCCCAATTTTTTCTCCCTTTATCCCCCCTCCACCCTGCCACCCAACCATCCAGCATTCCGTTCCTGCTTAGTTCACGTCCATGGGTTGCACATATAAGTTCTTTGAGTCCTCTGTTTCCTATACCATTTTTATCTCTCCCCATCTATTTTATGCCTACCAATTATGCTTCTTATTCCTTGTACCTTTTCCCCCACCCTCCCTCCTCCCCATCCCCACTGAAAACCCTCCATGTGATGTTCATTTCTCTGATTCTGTTCCTGTTTTAGTTGTTTGCTTAGTTTTAGTTTTTGTTGTTTTTCTTTTCTTTTAGGTTCATTTGTTGATAGCTGTGAGTTTGTTGTCATTGTACTCTTCAATTTTTTTTACTTCCTTTTTCTTAGGTAAGTCCCTTTAACATTTCATATAATAATGTTTTGGTGATGATGAACTCCTTGAACTTGACCTTATCTGGGAAGCACTTTATCTGTCCTTCCATTCTAAGTGAAAGCTTTACTGGATAGAGGTCCTTGGATGCAGGTCCTTGCCTTTCATGACTTGGAATACTTCTTTTCAGCCCCTTCTTGCCTGCAAGGTTTCTTTTGAGAAATCAGCTGATAGCCTAATGGGCACTTCTTCATAAGTAACTGTCTCCTTTCTCCTTGCTTCTTTTAGGATTTTTCTCTTTATATTTAATCTTGGGTAACTTAATGATGATGTGTCTTGGTGTGTTCCTTTTTGGGTCCAACTTCTTTGGGACTCTCTGGGCTTCCTCAACTTCCTGGAAGTCTATTTGCTTCACCAGATTGGGGAAGTTTTGCTTCATTATTTGTTCGAATAAGTTTTCAATTTCTTGCTGTTGTTCTCCTTCTGGCACCCCTATAATTCGGATATTGGAACATTTCAGGTTGTCCCAGAGGTTTGTAAGAGTCTCTTCGTTTTTTTTTTTTTTTTTTTTTTTGAATTCTTGTTTCTTCATTCTGTTCTTGTTGGATGTTTATTTTTTCCTTTTGTTCCAAATTGTTGCTTTGAGTCCTGGTTTCCTTCCTGTCACTGTTAGTTCCTTGAATATTTTGCATTATTTCATTTTGGGTATCTGTCATTTTATTTTATTTTTTTGACAGAGTTCATCAGATCTGTGAGCATGTTGATTACCAGGGCTTTAAATTCTCCATCAGCTAGGTTGGCTATGTTCTCATTATTTAGTTCTCTTTCTGAGGTTATGCTCTGTTCTTTTATTTGGTCCATATTTCTTTGTCTTGGTGCAGCTGATAGGTTGAAAGGGGGTGGGGCCTTAGGTATTCACCTGGGCAGGGTAACCCTCTTTGCTGTGCTGCGGGGCTGCCTGTGGAAGAATATGTAGAGAGAGAGGAAACAATGCAGCTTGCCTGCTTGTCCCTAGCACACTTTCTGATGGACTCTTGTGTGAGACTGGGAGTTTTTCTCATTGTAGCAAGTGCTGTATCAACTCTGAGTCTCAGTTTCCCCTTAAGTCAGCCCTGCCCGGGCAGCCAGTGCTACCCACCCCATTGCTGCAGTCAGCCCTGCCTCCAAGGTCCGCCTACTGGCCATGGTTTTTCTCTGCTGGCTGGCCTGCATGGTCTGCTGCCTTACTGGTCTGATTGTTCTGATTGATTTTTCTTTTTTTTTTTTTTTTCATTTTTTATTAATA
>PVJI01025465.1:0-20435 GCA_004026765.1 Micronycteris hirsuta | reverse complement strand
TCTCCAGGTATTGTCAGCACCCCAATTTCTCTGGTGTTGGCGCCCACAGTCCCAGTGGGTGTGTACCGCCTCTGCATGTCTCCCACTTTGTCTCTGCTTCCCCCAACGACGTTCAGCACCCAGGTCCCTCCTAGTGCCAGGCTGCCCTCCCTGCTCTGATAGGGGAGGGAGCTGGTGCTCTAACTCTCCTCCCCGTATCCTGTAGCAGGCGCCTGGCCAGGGACGCAGCAGCCTTGGTCCCGGTGCAGATCCCAGGGACCTTACCGTCCCAGTGCTCGCTTCTCACTGTCTATTTTTCAATGTCCTCTGCAATTTTTTGCCTCCAAACTTCATATAAGCTGGGATTCCATTGGCTGTTCACTCTGTTCCTCGGAAGATTGGCTAGGTGTCCCAGCTGGGCACAAGGAGAACTGGGCTCCACTCCCACTACTTTACCACCATCTTCCATCACTGTGGTTTTAATTTGCATGTCTCTAATGGCTAGTGATGCTGAACATCTTTTCATGTCTCTGGGCCCTTTGTATGTCCTCCTAGGAGAAGTGTCTGTTCAAGTCCTTTGCCCACTTTTTAATTGGGTTGTTTGTCTTCCTGGAGTGGAGTCATGTGAGTTCTTTATATATTTTGGAGATCAAGCCCTTGTCTGAGGTATCGTTTACAAATATGTTTTCCCATATGGTTGATTCTCTTTTCATTTTAATGCTGTTTTCTTTAGCCATGCGGAAGCTTTTTATTTTGATGAGATCCCATTTGTTTATTCTTTCCTTTATGTCCCTTGCTCCAGGGGACATATTGGTGAAAATATTGCTGCATGGAATATTTGAGATTTTCGTGCCTATGTGCTGTTCTAGGACTTTTATGTTGTCATGACTTATATTTAAGTCTTTTATTCACTTTGAATTTATTTTTGTGTACAATGTAAGTTGGTGATCGAGTTCCATTTTTTTTTGCATGTAGCTGTCCAGATCTCCCAACACGATTTGTTGAAGAGGCTATTTTTACTCCATTTTATGCTTCTTCCCCCTTTGTTGAATATTAATTGACTATAGAGAGTTGGGTTTATTTCTGAGCTTGTACACGTAGACATGACCTATCATATTATAGTAGATGTTGAATATATAACAGCCTCACTTTAGCCAAAATGATTGTTATTTGGTATCTGTTTTAGATTTTTTATAATTAAAATGCATTTATAGCTTTCTTAAGTTCAGTTACAGAGAAACAAGCATTATTTTCTTGGGTCAAAAACTTGCTTTGTAAACTGTAATGGTACTAGAGCTGTAGACTTCACAATTTGTTGTTTACTCTGTTCTTCACTGAGCAACACAATGAAGAGGAGAAAACTACTTTTGATTGTAGTTTAAATTATGAATTGTTTTCTTCTCTATTGGAGAAAGTTTGGGCTTAGAGAGAATCATTTTCACTCTAGTCAGCTGGCCACCTATAATTGCCCACTCCCTTCTGCTTAGAAGACCTTGGAAGGGAGAACCTGCAGAGAAATAGGAGATTGCTTCTCATGAATCGAATTCAGGCTGAGCTATACTGCATAGTCTGCAAAGTCAGTCTTTCCTAGTCCTGTTCCATCAGCACCCTCTCTGTGCCCTCTCCCTGCCACTTACCCACTATGTGGCCTTTAATGAGTTATTTAGCCCCTCTCAGCCTCAGTCTCTTATCTGACAAATTGGGATACAAATCACAATTACATATTAATAGTCTGTCTATAGCTGGATTTTACGTAGTTGTACCAGTGGCTGAAAGGAGAGGTATTAGAATCAAGCCCAGATTTAAATTACAAGCCCATTGCCACCAGCTGTCTCACTTTGGGCAAGTTATTTAACTTTTCTGGGCCTCTCTTTCCTCTTCTAAAAAATGGAGATAATAATAGTACTAAATTTGTAGCATTATGACAATTAAATGAGAATAATGCATATAAAACCTTATACAAAATGGTGTTCAATAAGTGGTAATAACTATTTTATGATATAAGTATAAAGCATTATTAATATAATACGAGACAGGCTTTGAAATGAATCATAACTCAGTTTGAGTCATAAACCTAGACTAGCTATGTGTCCTTAGGCACGTCACTCAACTCTGAACTTCAGTTTCTTCATCTGAAAAATGGAAATAATAATAATATTGGTATAATAGGGATTTTGGAAGGACTAAATTAGGTGTAACGTATGTAAGACACCTAGCACAATAAATAGTAGTATATTATTATCATGCTATTTTTGCAAGATGGGGGTGAGCAAATTTTTTGGTATAGAAAATGGGGCATAAGTTCTTCCACTAGAACAGATTCTTTGAGCCCAGGAATAATTTCAGATATATTACCCCTGTATGGAAGTCCTTGAGAACCTTGGAATCAAGGCCCTTGCTGGAGCTTTGAGAAGCAGTAGAGGAGCCTGTGTTGAGAGGTAATGGAGATGGGGAAGGGAGACAGGGAGGTAGAGGAATGGCTTACAGCCCGTACCCAGAGTGGACCCTCCACCATAAGCAGAGGTGAGGGTGGCTTTTCCTTTGGTCTCAGGGATCCAATTACTATGAGGTGAAAAGCCCAGATAAAAACCTCTCTAGGCTGTTTACCTTCCATGCAGATACTGATTGTAGGGGCTAGATCATGGATCACTAATGGCTGAAATGAACAGATCATGTTTCAGTTTTATATTGTACATACAGATAGCCTGGGTACGGCTTATTCATTGTGGTCTGTCTGAATATTGGAAAATAAAGAAACCCCTACATTTCAGTGAGAATTTTCAAAAGGCACTGGATGTCAGCAAAATTATGCAATGCAGGAGATTTGTTTTTGGCCTTTCTCCTCTGGGCCCCACAATCACTGCCTCCTCTTGTTCCTCCCTTCCCCTAGCATTCCTCACTCAAAATGCATTCTCCTAGTTTCCCTTCAGATAGAACTGAAATTAATTTAGAGAATTATTTTTCTTTTTCTCAAGAATAAAAACCTTCATTATATAAAACCTTCATTATATTATACTAAAGCAATAATGTTTTAATAGTTAGAATTCAACTTAGTTTAAAATGGAGGAGAATATATTGATAGGCTTTTCTGTCACTGAAACTACATCATGAACCTTAGTTCCAAATACTAGTATTTAGTGATTTCTTAAATTCTTGTAGTTAAAAATTAATAGTTTGTTTCTTATTTAGGAAACTGCTCTGGAAGGAAATTGTTCTGGTATTACTATCAGGGTTTTTTTTTTCTCTTGATTTTGAGTTGCTGATTTCTGTCACTTTCCCCCCATTTAGTCACAATGATTTTTACCTTTATTAAAATATATAAAAGCGAATTATAATGGCTCTGATGGAAGACATCACTTTGAAAACTTGTTTTGTAATTTAGAATACTAAATAAGACCTCGTGTGTACTTACCTAACATCAGTAGATGGCAGCAAACACTTTCCTGTGAAGGGTATTGATGTGGGGATTCCATTTTATTTGAATAACAGTTAAATTCAGAAACAGGATCTCATCCAAATGGTTGTCTTTTGGAAATCCTCGTGAAAATGTTTATTTGCAGTTTATTTTACCATTCATACCATGGAAATAAAGGCTGAATAACTTACTACCATAAAACCTCATTAACTGAACCCTGCCAATTGGAATTGGTCGTAATTTAAAAAGTGGTTTAGGCTGAAGCTTATTTGCCTTTGTTCATTATATTGAAAAGAGTTTGCTCAGCAACTTAATAGCATAACTTTTTTAAAAGACTAGAAATTACTTAATAGAACTATAGTTTCAAGGAACTTTAAAATCATTATTTCCTTTAAAAATAGCCTGGCTGGTGTAGCTCAGTGGATTGAGCGCGGGCTGGGAACCAGAGGGTCCCGGTTCGATTCCCAGTTGGGGCACATGCCTGGGTTGCGGGCCAGGTCCCCAGTGAGGGCCATGTGAGAGGCAACCATGCATTGTTCTTCCTCCCTCCCTTCTCCTCTCTCTGAAAATAAATAAATAAAATCTAAAAAAAAAATAAAAAGGTTTTAAAAAAATAATAAAATAAAAATAAAAATAAAGAAGAAAAAGTAGTCTAGGTTCTTACCCATTAATAGCTGTCTTGGATAAGGATAGTTCTCAGTGATGTAGAAATCTGTGAGACAATTTGAAAAATTGAAAAGCAACTCAGAAATTGTTAAACTGGTGGCATTCTATAAATATAACTCAAGTAAAATACTTTTTTGAATGTCTGTCCTAAAATATGGGACATTTACAAAAGGTACATATATACAATGGAATACAAAAGAAAATGCATAATTTTATTTGACTTTAATTCAACAGACATTTATTGAATACCCAATATATACCATACACAGTGCTGTGAGAGGAGACACTGAAGATACAGAGATGAATAAGACATAGCTCCTGTACTTAAGACATAGCCTATAAGGGGATGGCAAATAAATAGATATAGATATGTGGTGTATTAAGTACAGAGAAAGAGAGCAAGGTGTGTGTGTGTGTGGGGAGAGCGAGAGAATGAGCAGAAGTCCAGAGAAGGGATATTATTAACTTCATTCAAAAGAATCAGGGAAAGCTTCCTAAAACTGGCCACACTGAAACTGATTTGAAGCATGAATAGGCACTTGCCAGGAAGAAAACTTAAGAAGGACACTACAGGCAGAGAATAGCATATAAAGAAGGTATGAAGACATATACCTGGGAACTTTAACTTATTCAATGTCACTGGAATATAGAATTGATTGCTGGTGGATAAAGGGACTGGAGTTTTAGGAGAGGAAGATAAATTATTAAACAGGAGCTGATCATGAACTACAATTAATTGGTTATGGTCAAAGCATAGGGATCTAGTGGGGAAGTGGTGAGATGAAATGTGAGAATAAAGCAAGAACCAGATCATGAATAATGTTACATTCCATGCCAAGGAGTTTGAACTTGACCTTGTAGTTGCTGGGGAAGCATCAGTGACCCCTTGACCAGAGAATCATATGATCATGTCTATACTTACATCCTCACAGAGGTATGAAACCTAGACTGAAGTGGGCAGAGGCTGAAAATAAGAAGTCTAGTTAGGAGGCTTTTGAAATAGCCCAGAAAAAAAATAAGGAAAGCCCAACTAGAATAGTAGTAGTGAGGAAGGGACAGATTCAAATAGTATCTAGGAGGTAAACAGATACAGGCCCAAGACCCAATGAACAGTTGCATGTGAGGAGTGAAGGTAAAGGATGAGTCGAAGATGCCTAATAGTTTTCTGACTCAAGCTCTGAATAGATGGATGGTAGTACAATTGACAGAGATTGAAAGCTACAAGAGAAAAATAATTATAATAACTCACATATTGTACAAGTCTTAATTTAACCTAACTGAAACTTGGACTCCTATTAGAAAAAACAAGCACTCACCAAAAACAAACCAAAAAAAAAAATCCTGATTAACAATCCATGAGTGAAACATTCAATTATTTTTCAAGATATACTGTCTACTGGTAGCTTTAAATTAAGTTGTTCACTAGCTCAGACAATGGACCATTGTCTAAATGAACATGAGGCATTGTCTGAAGCACACAGTTTAATACTTAAAACATATTTTTTGTTCTTAATTATTTAGTCAACAAATATTTGTTCAGTGGAAGCACTATTCTAAGCACTGAAGTTACAGGGATGAAAATACAAGGTTCCTTCCCTCAAGAAGAAGCACATGAGTCTCATTAGAAGGATGAGAAAAGACTTCTCAGAGAATGACTTGAGATTATATTTAAGTGGTAAATAGGAATTAATGGATTAAATAGGAAAAGGAAGGGGGAAGCATCTGCAAAGACCTAAGCCTTGGATAGTAATAGTATTACTAGTATATAAAGTTGGAGGGAGTGAGAAAAGAGGAATATGAAACTAGACTGGTCAGGGGAGCTAGATGATACCTGATGGTAAAGAGCTTTCTATGGCAGACTAAGGAATTTGAACTTGATCCTTTAGTGAAGAGGAACTTTCAAAGAATGTAGAACAATGTACTGAAATCACTCTGAATCAGGTTGACCATACATTTCAGTTTACATTGAACAGTCTCAGATTATGAATTATATGTTACCTATTTTAACAGCATTATGAGAAAGGAATTAGAAAATGCAGAGTTTTGAGGTAGGTAACAACCAGAACAATTGTTTGGAAAAGACATGTTGAGGGCCTGAACAATGACAGTGGTCCTGGGCACGAAGAGTAGGGGATGAATAAGAATGACGATTAGAACACAGAATCTACTGACCTTCTCTTGATTAGTTCATGTATATAAATCCTATTTTACTAACTCTCTCTACTCTTCTTTGGGACAGGGGCCATGTTAGTAAAGTATAACTCAAAGGTAACGATACTGATATGTTTGCTTCCAAAAAGAAAGAAGGAATGGCCAGAGACATCCAAATAAATGACTACCTTCAAAGCAATCCCCTTGAGAAGCTAAACTCTTATACCCATTATGCTATGGCCCAGAGTTGTTCTGCACCTGTTTGAGCTCTGCATTGAAGAGTCAAATGTCATTTCCTCTGAATTTATTCTGAGTGGTGGAAAGTAGTTATCCTCTGAGTAGTGGATTTGATATTTTCAAATAATAAAACCAATATTTTTCCAGATTCAAACATGATAAATTAATGTTTTTGTGTGTGTGACTTATAAACTTACTCCACAAGGTTTGAAGCAATCTGTAGAAACAGAAAGATTAGTGGTTACCTAGGAATCAATTGGAAGTCTGAGGGGAGATGAAAAGTGACTGACAACAGGTATAAATTCTCTTTTTTGTATGATAAAAATATTCTAATATTAGATCATGATAAAATTTAGTAAATTTGTACAACTCTAAAAATTTACTAAAGGCCCTTGAATTGTACACTTTAAATGGGTGAACTTTATTCTATGAAAATCATACCTCAATTAAGTTGTTAAAGATGTTTGTAGCCCTAGTAGGGTCCTTGGTTCAGGGATGTATTTTTTTAAACCATGAGTCACATTACTTTATGATTAGATTTTCTTCCCATGCCCTTCCCCATCACCCCTAGCACAATACTGGGTTCATAGTAATTGCTTAATAATTATTTGTCCAGCATAATTGAATGTAGTGTAGTACTTGATTTCATTCCATTTCAGAGAAGATAGTGATTTTATTTTATTTATGTATTTCTTAGGGAGAGGGGAAGGGATGGAGAAAGAGAGGGAGAGAAACATCAGTTTATGGTTGCCTTTTGTATACCCTCAACCAGGGACCTAGCCCACACCCAGGCATGTGCCCTGTCTGGGAATCTAAGCAGGTACCCTTTGCTTCAAAAGCAGGCACTCAATCCACTGAGCCACACCAGCCAGGGCGAAGATAATTAGTTTATTAAATAGCATGTATAAGTTCTTAGATGTTTTTATGTCCTAATCTACAGTATCATTTTATAGGTACTTTTAATACATGTCTAGTTATGAGCAGTCATCTCTGTTTCCAAACATAATCAATTTTGAATATAAACAGCATAGTTATTACCAGTACTTGAATTAATATATTACTATTTGACACTTTGGTAAAATGTATCATTATCCATATACATTGTAGAAATCACATAGGAATGTTGTTCTAATATTTTGTCATTGACTCTGGCATCTTAATTTTTAGTATTACATAAAACGATATCAATCAATTTTAACCTCTCTCTCTCCCTCTCCTCCCCACCCCTACTCAGGAAGCATTGTGAGTGTTGGTGATCCAAAGAAAAAGTACACAAGATTTGAAAAAATTGGTCAAGGGTAAGTGATTGTTATTTGAAATATCAGAACATACATGCCAAAGATATACATTGAAATTCAAAAACAGCTTGAATTTCTGGTAAATTATGCTTCTCATTTCCTGCATTATATTCATATTTGCATCTTCAATGTTGGCCTTTCTGGTTGGCTTTTATTAATAATTAACCAAGGAACAAATCCTTCTGGAATCTTCACTATTGTTGGGCTGACACTGAATTTTTTTAGGAACATTTTGATCTAGTATATTTTGAAGATTCAAACAGATTTCTCTAGAAAAGTGGTAAGGTTATTAAAAACCTGTAGTTTGTATGAAAACCCCCTTTATCCCTGTCCTCCTATATCTGTATGAATATTTTGCTTAAGATCTTATTTCCTTGTCAAACTAGAAAGTGACAGAGTAAGGGTAGTGAAAGTTTTTTTTAATATATTTTACTGATTATGCTATAACACTTGTCCCACCCCCCACTTTATTCCTCTCCACCCCGCACACCCTCCCCCTATTCCCCACTCTTTAGTTTTTGTCCATGGGTCATACACATAAGTTCTTTGCCTTCTACATTTCCTATACTATTCTTAACCTCCCCCTGTCTGTTTTCTACCTACCACTTATGCTACTTATTCTCTGTACCTTTTCCTCCTCTCTCCCCCTCCCACTCCCCTGTTGATATCCCTCTATGTCTTATATAAATCCCTTTAACATTTCATATAATAAAGGCTGAGTGATGATGAACTCCTTGAATTTGACCTTGTCTGAGAAGCACTTTATCTGCCCTTCCATTCTAAATGAAAGTTTCGCTGGATAGACTAATCTTGGATGTAGGTCCTTGCCTTTCATGACTTGGTATACTTCTTTCCAGCCCCTTCTTGCCTGAAAGGTCTCTTTTGAATAATCAGCTGACAGTCTTATGGGCACTCCTTTGTAGGTAACTGTCCCCTTTTCTCTTGCTGCTTCTAAGATTCTCTCCTTATTTTTAATCTTGGGTAATGTCATTATGATGTGCCTTGGTGTGTCCATCTTCGGGTCCAACTTCTTAGGGACTCTCTGAGCTTCCTGGACTTCCTGGAAGTCTATTTCCTTCACCAGCTTGCGGAAGTTTTCCTTCATTATTTGTTCAAATAAGTTTTCAATGTGTTGCTCTTCCTCTTCTCCTTCTCATACCCCTATAATTCAAATATTAGAATGTTTAAAGATGTCCTGGAGGTTCCTAAGCCTCTCCTCATTTTTTTTTTTAAATTCTTGTCTCTTCATTGTTTTCTGGTTGAATGTTTTTTTCTTCCTTCTGGTCCACACCATTGATTTGAGTCCCAGTTTCCTTCCCATCACTTGTTTCCCTGTACATTTCCCCTTATTTCTCTTAGTGTAGTCTTCATTTTTTCATGTAATTTGTGACCAAATTCAACCAATCCTGTGAGCATCCTGATTACCAGTGTTTTGCACTGTGTGTCTGATAGGTTGGCTCTCTCTTCGTGGCTTAGTTGTATTTTTTTCTGAGTTTTTATCTCCTCTTTCATTTGGGCCATTTTTTTTTCTCGGTCCGCCTGTTACATATAAGGGGCAGAGGCTTAGGTGTTTACTAGGGCGGGACAACCCACATTGATGTGTTGTGATGCTGTCTGTGGGGAAGTGGCCTGAGAGGGAACAATGGCACTTGCTGTGCTCTCTGCTGGCTTTCTGTCACTTCCCCCACTACCCATAAGCAAAGTGGGATGATCTGTGCTGATTCTAAGGTGGGTGGGCTTGTGTACATTTTAAGTTCCTGTGGGTCTCTATGATGAACTCCCCTGTGAGGCTGGGAGCTCCTCCCACTGCCGCCTTAACCCCCACAGGTGTTTTCAATGGGTGGTTTGAGGCTTTATTTCCCCGAGATGGAGCCCTGGGTTGAGCGGTCTGTTTTGCTACCCAGCTTTTTCTGCTGGTTTATCTGCACACAAATGAGGGACCGCCCGATCCACCAGTCTCAGCCCCGCTGGGTCTGGGTTGGCCAGCCTCGGGTTTCTCCAGGTGCACGGGTTGTGGATCTCTCTGAGCAGCTGCCGCATTGCCTGTACCACTCCACAAACCGAATGCTCTGCCCTGCTTGCCAGTCTGGATGAACATGTCTTCTTTAACTCCTTGGTTGTCAGACTTCCATACAGTTCAATTTTCTGTCAGCTCTGGTTGTTTTTTGTTTTTAAATCGTTGTTGTCCCTCTTTTGGTTGTGTGAGGAGGCACAGTGTGTCTACCTATGCCTCCATCTTGGCTGAAAGTCTGAGAAAGTTCTTATTGAATGATTCAGAGGTAGGCAGAATTGGCAATCCAAGTAAGGAGGAAACCAATCAATAATCCCTAAAAGAGATAGAGAGCATCATTTTCATCTATTATGCTTGTTAAGAATAAAGATTCCCAGACCCCACTGTCAGAGACTTAATCTAGAAGTATGGAATGGGGACCAGGAAACTGAACTTTGGAAAAGTTCTTCAGATAATCCTGACCATTAGTTAGACATACAGACCACAGGGCTAGATCATTCACCAGAGCTAAAGATAGGAGTTATGAGTTCTACAAGTTAGCTGCAATTACATACGTTTCTCAGCCCTCAATGTGAAAGTAAGCAGGGGGACTTGAGTAGGCAACGGTGTTTGAAACAGGAAAAAGTTTTGTTTAAAGAGAAATGAAGTGTTCTTAAGGGCTGTGGTAAAATGAAGAATGGGACAAGATATTTGGGTACACCAATTAACTGTATTCCAGGAACCAATTTAGTACCTCAGAAGTCTCTTGGATCAGATAAGGAACTGGGAAGGAAAGGATAATCTAATGTGCTTGCAAAATTGTGCTAGTCCCTCAGCCAGTAGAGTTTGTTTTTTGATAAGGGAATGTAGGATTTTTTCAAGCACTTCATTGCTATTCCTGGGATTCTTAGGTTCAGAAAATTATATATTGTATAGAAGCTTGACTATTTTTCATAATTTTTTTAATTTTTTTTAAAGATTTTATTTTTATTTATTTTTAGAGAGAGGGGAAGGGAGGGAGAAAGAGAGGGAGAGAAACAGCAATGTATGGTTGCCTCTCACATGGCCCTCACGGGTACCTGGCCCGCAACCCAGGCATGTGCCCTGACTGGGGATCGAACCAGGACCGCTTGGTTCCCAGCCTGCGCTCAATCCACTGAGCTACACCAGCCAGGGCAAATTTTTATATTTTATATAAAATATTTATATAAATATTTCTTTTATATTTCTTTTGAAATTGCCAAGTTATCTTGGGAGATATGGGAAGCATTCATTACATTTTGGCTAGAGGGTAAGAGGGACATATCTTACCCCCTAATTTGTGGGGATTGTGATTTGTGGGAATGAAGGTAAGAAAAACCTGAGAGGGAGGCATAAACTCAGGGAGAAATGTATAGCCAACCTTCTTCCATTAAAAACCATAATGGTGTGGCATTTCTAGGAGGCTAAAATATATACCTGTTTGTGCTTTTGCTTCTTTCTTTGTCATTTGATATCACTGGTATTCTCACTTGTTCATAAAAAAAAAGTGTTTTGTGGTCTCTAGGGACCCCGTATCACTTAAACAATCAGATAGTATGTCTGCCCATTTCTCTATAACAATGCGGTCCAATAAAACTTTCTGTGATGATGGAGATGTAATATATCTGTACCATTCTATATGGCAGACACTAGCATGTGTGGCTGTAGAGCACTTAAAATATGTCTAGTGCAAATGATAAACTATTTGAGTTAATTTATTTTTCAGCACACGCATAGATGGGTATTGATGGTGTGAGCCCTCAAGGAATTTAAAGTCTACAATGATAAATGCTTGGCAGAGGCTACATAGGGAGCAAGGAGACTGTCAAGACAAATCTACTAAATTTACCAGCAGAGTTGGCTTCTATAGCCATTATTTCCCACCTTGAGTTTTCCTTCTTCACCTCTGGTGGACTGGTTTTTGTACTTAGGCATGGAAGCCATACCTTCTCATTTCCATATGCCAGCCTCAAATGTCTTTTTTCATGCCCCAAGATAAACTCTACAATGTAGACTGTAAAAACACAATATTATGTATTAAGAAGGTTCAGAAAGTAAAAGTTGGCTCTTAGATTTTATTTTAATCAGATGAGTCTTAGGTGGAACTAACAATAGGAAAGCATGCACAATCCACAGAGAGGTAGCATTCCAGATCTTTGCTGTCCAATACGATAACCATGTAGCTATTGAGCCCTTGATATGTGGTTAGTTCAGATTGAGATATGCTATGAGTGTAAAATATGTACCTGATGTCAAAAAGTTAAAATGAAAAATGACACAAAATATTAATACATTTTATATTGGTTATATGTTGAAATAATATTTTATATATATTGTTTAAAATAAAATATATTAAGATTAATCTCACCATTTAGACTTTTAAAATATAGCTCTCAGAAATTTGAAAATATGGTTCACATTCTATTTCTAATGGACATCACTGATCTACTTGTAGGTTTAAATATGAGAGTTATTTATTTATTTATTTATTCATGAAGTAGATATTTTAGAGTTGTTTTTTGGGGGTGGGGAGTAGAAGATGTTATGATTTTGTTTTAATTATTTATTCCCACTAAGACCCAACTAAGCCAAAAATAGCATTTATTTTTAAAAAAGGAAAAAAGGGAGTGATGGTTTTAAATATCCCTCAGATACTAGATAATGAAGCAACACTAATTTCTCCAAAAGAACAAAGATTAGGCCATCAAGTGACTTTGCATACCAAAGAGTTTTCCCCTTTTGGTTGTTATTTATGCTTCTGATCTCTGAAGGTGCAAAACAAAAATTCTCTTTTTCTGCATACCTTTGTAAAGCCTTTATAATCTAAAATGAAAAATTAAAGCAGAAATACTGCTTGTCGCTGCAGAAAGTTCTGTTTTAAATTTCTAGCAAGTTCCTCATTTTAAACAATAATGAAACAAGCAGATAGTTTACTCATAGGCCCAATTCAACTTTTAAATAAGTCCTGAGAAGGTAGGGAAGTCTATTTTATTCCTCATTTTGTCTCTTAGTGTCTAGCACAGTGCTTTTACACTTAGTAGCACTCCCTCAATTAAAACAACCTTGTACAATTTCGGTCTACAGCAATAGTTTACTTGGCCAAGGTCAAAGACCTACAGAACTTCCCCTGTCTGACTCCCCATCTCTCTGGATCTGTTTTTGCCTCAATAAATATTTGTTGAACTAACTAGGAATGTTTGTCTTTCTAGCTCTCCCTTTCCTCTATGTCTGTGTTTTCATATACACACAGGGTCCGCTACAAATAATGCCCCATTTTTATTACAAAATCATAAGCATGTAATTCTATGACATAACAATATCACACTCAAGCATACCATGTGACATGTTAGGTGAAATGTTCAAATTGCTGTCCATCTCATGTGAGACATTTACGTATCCTACCAACCACACTGTAACAAGCCTTACATCTGCCGGACTCTGTATTTCTTGCTCCTTGCTCTTTCTGTATCTGTCTCTGCCTCTTTCTCTTTTTCTCAATTGGTCTTCATCTCTGTTTCTAATATTGACTTGATCAGATGTGACTCACCACATCTGATTCTTTGTGTTTTGTGTATATTTGTGCACACTACACATCTGTCTTTTTCATTCATCTTTACCCTTCACTGCCCATTTCACACACATGTACACACAACTAAAATGGTCATAATATAAATCAAGATGCATTTGAAATACCTTTTAAGGTAAATCTATTAACTTTAATCTATTTACTGTAATTTTATAATTTATTTAATTTATTAAATCTTGGATTTAGTTTTTGTTCTCTGTTCTTAATTTTTTTACAAACTACTTTTTTTGAAAGCTTTTATTTATTTATTTTTAGAGAGAGGGGAAGGGAGTGAGAAAGAGGGGGAGGGAAACATCAATGTGTGGTTGCCTCTTTTGCACCCCCTCCTGGGGACATGGCCTGCAACCCAGACATGTGCCATGACTGGGAATGGAACCGGCAATGCTTTGGTTTGTAGGCCTGTGCTCTATCCACTGAACTACACCAGCCAGGTGTTATTAATTTTTAAAGTGATCAAAATATTGATTTATTTCTCTGTAAACCAAAAACCCCCCTTAATTTTCCTTTTACATAAATTGTTTTCAGTGCATTTTTATCATTAATTATTGGTCTAAGTTAGGCAAACTAGCCTGTATTCTCAATATATAGAATGTTTATATTTTCTTTTCATTAAGTCTGAGTTTTTTATTCTCGTGGATTACCTATTATAATAATCATTTGTCAGTAATCATTTTGTGTTAGAAATAATCAGCCCCAGTATTCAATTTTCAGCTTCAGGGAGCACAACAACTTATTATTGGGAGCCAGATTTGAGAAGAACCTCTCCATTAATCACCCTCGTCTACTTGGAAAACAAAATCTTTCCAGTATGGGTTTCTGCCATACCAGCATTCAGGTCTCCATAAATGAAATTCAGAATTGCATGTCTAATCATTTGAGGCCATAGCTATGTAAAAAGTTAAAAATGGCATTATTTCACCAGGTTTTCTGTGAAAAGTGTTGTGTAATTGGTTACCAATTGTAGATTTTGAGCAGATGTATGCAGAGTTTTAAAAATGGGGGAAAATGCCTGGTACCTTCCAAATTATCATGAACTCAACAACATTTATTTATCAGATATATATCTGGTAGAGACTTAAGAATCTTCACTTTCTAGGACAATTATATAAAAGAACTGGTTTAATAAGTGGCGTAGGGTGAGTTAACAAAAATCAAATATTTATTTTCACTAAAAGCTATCATTGGCAAGCCTGTGTAATTCCTGAATAAGCAGTAGCTATATAACAGAGGAATGGAGTTTTTAATGTTGGTAGTTGTCCTCACAGCTCTATTTTTTTTTAATTTTTATTGTTGTTCTATTACAGTTGCCCCAAGTTTTCTCCATTGCTCTCCCTGCCCTGCCCACCATCCTCTTACATCCAGTCCTCCCCAGAAACCTGTTGTCCCTGACAATGGGTTCTTTATAAATGTTCCTTGACCCTATCCCTTCTTTCCCCATTTATCCCCCTCCCCCCTCCCTTCTGGTCACTGTCAACCGGTTCTTTATTTCCAGGTCTCTGGTTCTATTTTGCTCACTTGTTTGTATTGTTGATTAGGTTCCATTTATAGATGAGATCATATGGTATTGGCCTTTCCCCACCCGGCTTATTTAACTCTACGTAATGCTCTCCAGTTCCATCCATGCTGTTGAGGAAGACTAGGAGCTCCTTCTTTCTTTCTGCTGTATAATATTCCATTGTATAAATGTGCCACTGTTTTTGGATCCACTCATTTAGTGATGCACACTTTAGCTGTTTCGAGCACTTGGCTATTGTAAATAATGCTGCTTTGAACATTGAGGTGCATAGGTTTTTTTGAATTGGTGTTTCAGGATCTTAGGTTATAATCCTACCACTGAAATTGCTGGGTGAAAAGGCAGTTCCATTTTTAGTTTCTTGAGGAAATTCCATACTGTTTTTCACAGCGGCCACACCAGTCTGCATTCCTGCCAAAAGTGGACTAGGGTTTCCTTTTCTTCACAACCTCTCTAGCACTTGTTGTTTGTTGATTTGTTTATGATGGCCATTCTTTTTCTTATTGTTGTTCAAGTACAGTTGTCTCTATTTTTCCCCCACCACTCCCCCACACCCCAGCCATCCCCACCTCCCACCCTTGATCCTACCCCTCTTTGGTTTTTTCCATGTGTCCTTTATACATGATCCTGAAAACCCATCCCCCTTTTTTCCCCTTTATCCCCTCCCACCTCCCCTCTGGTTACTGTCAGTTTGTTCTTCATTTCATTGTCTCTGGTTATATATTGCTTGCTTGTTTGTTTTGTTGATTAGGTTCCACTTATAGGTGAGATCATATAGTATTTGACTTTCATGGCCTAGCTTGTTTCACTTAGCAAAATGCTCTCCAGTTCCATCTGTGCTGTGGCAAAGGGTAGGAGCTCCTTCTTTCTTTCTGCTACATAGTATTCCATTGTGTAAATGTACCATAGTTTCTTGGTCCACTCATTTGCTGATGGGCACTTAGGTTGCTTCCAGCACTTGCTCTTGTAAATTTTGCTGCTGTTAACACTGGAGTGCATAGGTTCTTTTGAACTGGTGTTTCAGGGTTCTTAGGGTATAATCCCAGCTGTGAAATTGCTGGGTTGAAATGCAGTTCCATTTTTAGTTTTCTGAGGAAATTCCATACTGTTTTCCCCAGTGGCTTCACTAGTCTGCATTCTCACCAACAGTGCACTAGGGTTCCCTTTTCTCCACATCCTCTCTGACACTTGTTTGTTGATTGGTTTATGATGGCCATTCTGACTGGTGTGAGGTGGTATCTCATTGTAGTTTTAATTTGCAGCTCTCTGATGGCTAGTGCTGCTGAGCATCTTTTCATATGTCTCTGGGTCCTTTGTACATCCTTCTTGGAGAAGTGTCTGTTCAAGTCCTTTGCCCATTTTTTAATTGGGGTGTTTGTCTTCCTGGAGTGGAGTCATGTGCGTTCTTTATATATTTTGGAGATGAAATCCTTGTCCAAGGTATAATTGGCAAATATATTTCCCTGTACAGTTGGTTCCCTTTTCATTTTGCTGATATTTTCTTTAGCCATGCAAAAGATTTTTAATTTGATGTAGTCCCATTTGTTTACTCTTTCCTTTATATACCTTGCTCTAGGGGAAATAGTGGTGAAACTATTGCTACATGGGATATATCAAAATTTCCTGCCTGTGTTCTCTTCTAGGACTTCTATGGTGTTATAACTTATATTTAAGTCTATTATCCATCTTGAGTTTATTTTTGTGAATGGTATAAGTTGGTAGTCTACTTTCTTTTTTTTTGCATGTAGTTGTCCAGATCTCCCAACACCATTTGTTGAAGAAGTTACTTTTACTCCATTTTATCCTTCTGTGCCCTTTGTCAAATATTAATTAACCATGTAGACATGGTTTATTTCTAGGTTCTCTATTCTATTCCATTGATCTATGTGTCTGTTCTTATGGCAATATCAGACTGTTTTGATTACAGTGGCCTTGTAATCTCGTTTGATATGAAGTATTGTAATCCCTCCTACTTTTTTCATCTTTCTCAAAATCACTGAGGCTATTTAGGGCCATTTATGGTTCCTTATAAGTTTTTGAAATATTTGTTGAATATCTGTGAATTATATCATTGGTGTTTTATTTTTTTAAAGATTTTATTTATTTTATTTTTAGACAGACTGGAAGGGAGGGAGAAAGAGAGGGAGAGAAAAAACAATGTGTGGTTGCCTCTCACATCACCCCCACAGGGGACCTGGCCCGCAACCCAGGCATGTGGCCTGACTGGGAATCGAACCAGTGACCCTTTGGTTCGCAGCTCGCACTCAATCCACTGAGCTACACCAGCCAGGGCTGTCATTGGTATTTTAATAAGGATTGCATTGAATCTATACATTGCTCTGGGTACTATGGACATTATAATGATGTTGACTCTTCCAATCCATGAACATGGCATATGCTTCCATTTATTGGTGTCTTCCTTAATTTTTTCTTCAGTGTTCTGTAGTTTTCTGAGTACAGGTCTTTTACTTCTTTGGATAAGTTTATTCCTAGGTACTTTATTTTTTTTCATTGCTATAGTAATGGGATTTTTTCCTAATTTCCATTTCTGATATTTCATTGTTGGTGTACAAAAATGCCTTTGAGTTCTGAATACTGACTTTGTATCCTGCTGTATTGCCAAATTCAATTATTAGGTTGAGTAGCTTTTGGTGGAGTTTATAGAATTTTCTATGTACATTATCATGTCATCTGCAAATAATGACAGTTTTCCTTCCTCCTTTCAAATTTGGATGACTATTACTACTTTTTCTTTTTATTTAATTATTTTATTGTTCAATTACAGTTGTCGACATTTCCCACGAACCGCTCCCCCCCCACCTCAGCCAAACCCGCCTCCCTCCCATGCTTCCACACTCCACCTGGGTTTTGTTCATGTGTCCTTTACAGTAGTTCCTGAAAACCTTTGCCCCCTTTATCCCTTCCACCCACTCCTCCGGTTATTGTAGATTGTTCCTAATTTCAATATCTCTGGTTATACTTTGTTGCTTTTTCCTTTTGTTGATTATGTTCCACTTACAGGGAAAATCATACGGTATTTGTCCCTCAACACCTGGCTTATCTCACTTAGCACAGTGCTCTCCACTTTCATCCATGCTGTTGCAAAGCGTAGGAGCTCCTTCTTTCTCTCTGCTCCGTAGTATTGCATTGGGTAAATCCACCATATACTTTTTTATCCACTCACTTACTGCTGGGCACTTAGGTTGCTTCCAGCACTTGGCTATTGTAAATTGTGCTACTATGAACATTGGGGTGCACAAGTTCTTTTGGATTGGTGTTTCAGGGCTCTTAGGATACAATCCCAGCAGTGGAATTGCTGGGTCAAAAAGCAGTTCTATTTTTATTTTTCTGAGGAAATTCAATACTGTTTTCCACAGTGGCTTCACCAGCCTGCATTCTCACCAACAGTGCACTAGGGTTCCCTTTTCTCCATATTTTCTCCAACACTTGTTTGTTGACTGGTTTATGATGGACATTCTGACTGGTGTGAGGTGCTATCTCATTGTGATTTTATTTTGCATCTCTCTGATGGCTAGTGCTACTGAGCAACTTCTCATATATCTCTGGGCACTCTATATGTCATCCTTCGAGAAGTGTCTGTTCAAGTCTTTTGCCCATTTTTAATTGGGTTGTTTATCTTCTTGGAGTGGAATCATGTGAGTTGTTATATATTTTGAAGATCAAACCCTTCTCCGAGGTATCATTGGCAAATGTGTTTTCCCATATAGTTGGTTCTCTTTTCACTTCAATGCTGTTTTCTTTAGCCATGCAGAAGCGTTTTAGTTTGATGAAGTCCCACTTGTTTATTCTTTCCTTTATGTCCCTTGCTTTAGGGGACATATCAATGAAGATGTTGCTTCATGCAAGGTCTGAGATTTTCCTGCTGAAGTTTTCCTCCAGTACTTTTAGGGTGTCATGACTTATATTTAAGCTTTTTTCTAATTAATTATTTTTTTAATATTATTTTATTGTTGTTCAATTGCAGTTGTCTGCATCCTCTCCCCTTCCCTCCCCCTCCAAAAGCACCTCTCTCCCCCGCCTTCATCCTCCCCCTTGATTCTGTCCATGTGTCCTCTATAGTGGTTCCTGAAAACACTTCTCCCCATAGATCCCTCCCCCACCCCCTCTTGCTAATGATAAATTGTTCTTAATTTCAATGTCTCTGGTTATGTTTTTCTTGATTTTTTCTTTTGTTGATTATGTTCCAAATAAAGGTGAGATCATATGGTATTTTTCCCTCAGTGCCTGGCTTATTTCGCTTAGCATAATGCTCTCCAGCTCCATCCACGCTGTTGCAAAGGGTATAAGCTCCTTCTTTCTCTCTGCTGTGTTGAATTCCATTATGTAAATGTACCATAGTTTCTTGATCCACTCATTTGCTGATGGATACTTAGGTTGTTTCCAGCACTTGGCTATTGTAAATTGAGATGCTATGAACATTGGAGTGCACAGGTTCTTTTGAATTGGTGTTTCAGGGCTCTTAGGGTATAATCCCAGTAGTGGGTCAAAAGGCATTTCCATTTTTAGTTTTCTGAGGAAATTCCATACTGTTTTGCACAGTGGCTGTACCAGTCTGCATTCCCACCAACAGTGCAGTAGGGTTCCCTTTTCTCCACATCCCCTCCAACAGTTATCTGTTGCTTTGTTGATGATGGCCATTCTGACTGGTGTGAGGTGGTATCTCATTGTTGTTTTAATTTGCATCTCTCTGATGGCTAATGATGTTGAGCATCTTTTCATATGACCCTGGGCCCTCTGTAGGTCCTTTTTCAAGAAGTGTCTGTTCATGTCTTTTGCCAATTTTTAATTGTTTTTTTTTTGTCTTCCTGGAGTGGAGTCATATGAGTTCTTTATATATTTTGGAGATCAAACCTTTGTCTGAGATATTATTGGCAAATATGTTTTCCCATACAGTTGGTTCTCTTTTTATTTTAATAGTGTTTTCTTTAGCCCCGCAGAAGCTCTTTATTTTGATGAGGTTCCATTTGTTTATTCTTTCCTTTATGTCCCTAGCTCTAGGGGACATATCATTAAAGATGTTGCTATGTGGAATGTGTGACTTTCCTACCGATGTTTTCCTCTAGGACTTTTATGGTGTTGCGACTTATATTTAAGTCTTTTATCCACCTTTAATTTATTTTTGTGTATGGTGTAAGTTGGTGCTGGAGTTTCATTTTTTTGCATGTAGTCATCCAAATTTCCCAACACCATTTGTTGAAGAGGCTATTTTTATTCCATTTTATGCTTCTGCCCCCTTTGTCGAAGATTAATTGCCCATAGAGACTTGGGTTTATTTCTGGGTTCTCTATTTTGTTCCATTCGTCTATCTGTCTGTTTTTATGCCAGTACCAGGCTGTTTTGATTACAGTGGCCTTGTAACATAGTTTGATATCAGGTATTGTGATTCCCCCTACTTTGCTCTTCTTTCTCAAAATTGCAGCTGATATTCAGGCTAATTATGGTTCCATATAAATTTTTGCAGTGTTTGTTCTATATCTGTGAAATATGCCATTGGTACTTTGATAGGGATTGCATTGAATCTATAAATTGCTTTGGGTAGTATGGACATTTTGATGATG
>PVJI01025464.1:0-20439 GCA_004026765.1 Micronycteris hirsuta | reverse complement strand
GACAAATACCTTATGATCTCACCTTTAACCGGATCATAACCAACAAAAGCAGAAAGCAAGCAAAACATAACCAGAGACACTGAAATTAAGAACAGTCTAACAATAGACAGGGGAGAGTGGGGAGGGGACAATGGGGAGAAGAGTTTTCAGGAATCACTGTAGAGGACACATGGACAGAACTAAGGGGGAGGAGGGAGGTCGGGGGGTGGGACGGGAGGGGAAGGGAGGGGGTGGGGAGAGGCTGCAAATAACTGTAATTAAACAAAAAAATTAATTAAAAAATATTTTATAAAATCAAAAAATAAAAAAAAAGCTAAAGGAGTTGACCACCATCAAACCAGTACAAAAAATGTTGCAGGGTCTTCAGAAGATGAGGAAGAGGAGAAAGAAGAAGAAAAGGAGGGGGAGGAGAAAGAGATCAAATATACGAATAATAAAATGGTCATAAATACATATCTATCAACTATTACTTTAAATGCAAATGCATTAAATGCTATCAAAAGACATGTGTAACCTGAATGGATAAGAAAACAAGACCCTTACATATGCTGTCTACAAGAGAGTCACTTCAGATAAAAAAACACAGATGGAAAGTAAAGGGATAGAAAAATATGTTTTGTGAAAATGGAAATAAACAATTGAAACACTGGGGCAGCAATACTTATACCAGACAAAATAGACCTTAAAACAATGGCTATATAACGAGAGACAAAGAAGGACTCAGCAATTCCAATTCTGAGTATCAAAAGAAACCCAAAACACTAAACTGAAAAGACAAATATTGTACATCTATATGCTTATTGCAGCAGTATTTACAATGGCCAAGATATGAAAGCAACCTAAGTGCCCATCAATAGATGATGAAGAAGTCATGCATATAATGTTTCCATCAGTAGATGATAAAGAAGTGGCACATATAATGAGTGGGGCAAAAGTAGATTTACAGTTGTGAGTACATGAAACACAGGGTTTATTCTGGTATTATTTATTATTGTATTATTTCCCATATGAACAACTGTAAATCTGCTTTTGCCCCATTCTGTATACAATGGAATATGATACAGCCATAAAAAAGAATGAAGTCTTGCCATCAGCAACAACATGGATGGACCTAGAGCAGGGGTGTCAAACTCATTTTCACTGTGGGCCACATCAGCCTCACAGTTGCCTTCAAAGGGCCAAATGTAACTTTAGGACTCTATAAATGTAACTACTCCTTAACTAGGGACAAGGAGCTCGGCACTGCTTCTGGGTAGAAACAAGGTGCTGGGCTGGATAAAATAAGGTGGAGGGCCAGATTAGGACCGAGGGCTTTGTGTTTGCCACCTGTGACCTAGAGGGTATTCCACTGAGTGAAATAAGATGGAAGAAAACAAATGCCATATGATTTCACTTATGTGTGTAATCTAAAAAACAATAAATTAAAAAACAAAACTGAAACACACTCATAGATACAGAGAACATTTTGATAGTTAGCAGATTGGAGGAGATCTTGAGGGTAGGATGAAAAGCGAAGGGGTTAAGAAGTGAAGGGATTAACAACTGAGCCAGTGTGGCTCAGTTGGTCGGAGCCTTGTCCCATAAACCAGAAGATCGCCAGTTCTTCCTGGTCAGGCCACATATCTGGGTTGTAGGTTTGGTCCCCAGTCGGGGCACATACAAGAATCAACTAATCGATGTTTCTGTCTCACATCGATGTTTCCCTCTCTCTCCCTTCCTTCCCCTCAATAAGCATGTCCTTATGTGAGGATATTTTTTTAAAATGTAGTATGAATTGGTAGTTACAGAATAATCCCTGAAATGTTAAGTACAACATATGGAATATTGCAGAGGTCCTGCGTCATTTGTCTTCGTGTCCCCAAGGGAGGGAGCGGTAAGGCGGAATGAGATGACTCCAGACACTCTCTGAGGGGTGCAGGAGGCAGCCAGGCCTCAGGGTCCTGGCTGGGCCAGCCATGGCCTCTGGGGCCAGACTGACTGACACTCCGTGGAAAATTCTCTTTAATTTTATAAGGTGGGATTTTCAATCAGCGTGAGAAAAAACAGGTGCAAGTTACAATTCAAGGCAGAAAAAGCTAACATGTGAACAATTTAGAAAAAATACAGAACATTTCAGATTTCAGTATGAGAACAAATGGCTGCTTTCAGAGTTAGATAGTCCGAGCTAGACAGATTCTTAGTCAAGGACATACATATCTATCTTGGTGGGGGTGGGGGGGTTGTGGCTCTAAATAAACCTTAAGCTTACAAGTGTTAATTGCTCAGGAGGCATTACGAGGGGCAGCAACCTTCTTCAGCCTTTGGCTGCTGTCCTGCTAAAACTTATTCTTCTTTAACCCTTTTTCTGTGGGGAAAAATTACCAGGGTCTTGGTGATCAGTAAGTCATTCTAGTAACATCATAAGAAATTGTGCCAATATCTAAGAATCCTACTACCAATTATTTAACAAAAGCAAGCATGTAAAGGGAGATATATAGGAGAACTGCCAATGGTCGCTTCTGCCGTGCAGGGGCGTCTCACCCATTCTGGCCTTGCCAAGAAATGGGTGTAGGCGGCTCCCAACAGAATATAGTCAGTATATTTTAATAACTATATATGGTCAGATGGGTACTAGATTCGTCAGGGTGATTGTTTAGTAACTTACATAATGTCTAATCACTGGGTTGTACACCTGAAACTGATATAATATTGTATGTCTGTATAATACTGTAATTGAAGAACGTTTTAAATTATTTAAAGTAAAAAAATCATTTCTGGTAACTCTTAGCTAAATTAAATTTCAAATAAGCCCTTATTATTTTAAAGGTATATATGCTTAAAATATTTCTAATTTCAAGTTAACTGTTAGAAATATAGCTAGAAATTCTCTAGGCAGAATTACTCTGAGATTTTTGTGACTAAAAGTTTTGGTTGAATAAGTCTGTGCAGATGGAACAATTTAGAAGGGAAAAGTGCATAATTAAAGCTTGAATTATATAGAAATGCTGTGAAATAGTTTAGTGTAAACTCTATGTAATAAGATGGAAGTAATCTTGAAATTCTAATACGCTTTGTTTTTTCCTTTCTGCAGAGTGTATATAAATGTGACTTCCTGAACTTGCAGCTTCAGCAACCACTCCAGCTTGCACAGGATGCTATAGATGCCTTTTTGAAGCAGCTGAAAAACCCTATTGATTCTCTTCCTGGGGAACTTTTTCATGTGGTTGTTTTCTCTCTCCTCCTTTCTTATTTTCCATCACCTTACCAGAGATGGATTTGCTGCAAGAAAGCCCATGAATTGTTAGTGTTAAATGGTTTATTGCTTATCATCACACCTGATTCCTCCCATCAGAATCGTCATGCAATGATGATGAAAAGCTGGAAGATTGCTATAGAGTCCCTGGGTTTTAAACGTTTCAAGTATTCAAAAGTTTCACACATGCATCTGATGGCATTTAGAAAAATATCCCTAAAAACGACAAGTGACTTGGTTAGTAGGAACTACCCAGGGATGTTATATATTCCTCAAGATTTCAACAGTATAGAAGATGAGGAATACTCTAACCCTTCCTGCTATGTTCGATCAGATATAGAAGATGAACAACTGGCATATGGTTTTACAGAGCTTCCTGATGCTCCGTATGACTCAGATTCTGGAGAAAGTCAAGCCAGCTCTGTTCCTTTCTATGAGATAGAAGATCCCATATTACTTTTAAGTTAATGAAAAGCAAAAAGCCCTTTCAGTCCAAACTCCTAAACTAATAACTTACACTAATCAGAAATACTACCATGAACTCAGTACTTAAAACCTGGTTTGCATAGAAGAAATGCAAAGGTTGACAGAGTTTGCTATTTTTTTCTACTTCTGAATTTTAAAATGTATTCTTATATAGAAAGGTTAAAGTTTCATGCAGACTGACCTTTGTCATAGCAGAAACCACTGTTTCTTTAGCATTTAATACTCAGATATCATTGAAGGGTACCTTTATTTCTTTAGTGTCATTGTAAAAAATGAAGCATAATTTGCTATGTGTTTTTTTCATCTTTTCAATATTGACTTTAAACCATTGCAGTGCGAAACTTTAAGATATGTAAAAGCTGTAGATTGCACTTTGATGGTTAACAAGTTAAATGTATCACAGAGATAGATCGGTTGAGTTGTTTTGTGATATACATTTTTTGCTAACTAAATCATTATCTGTTATGGAAAACCATTTTCTGTTCAGTTTTGTCTGGTGATCCAACATTTCCTGAACTTTTTTGAAATTAATGGTAGTTTTTTTCCTTGTTCTTGCTCATTTGGCAACATCAGACATTGGGATAGAGATTTCCCCAAAAGTGTATAATATAATTTGATTAGCACAGTATAGAAATCTCCATTGCCAAAGTATTCAATAGAATTTGTCTGCCTTTCTTGTGAATTTGGGCATTGATGTTGAATATATTTAACTATGGGAGTGTACTTTACTTTATTAAATTTAGAATTCATTTACAAATTTTTCTATTTAAGCAAGGAACAATATAATACTCAATATTGACCTGAAGCACCTTTGTGAAAGTGTTTGCACTTATAAGAGAGCTTATATTCTATCTAGGTCAACTGTTGTAAAGGGTCCTTGCCTTTCCATTAGGAAGATGCTGCACTACAAGTCTGAAATTGTATAGAAAAAAATTAAAATTAACCCTCTGCTGGTAGTCTCATAAAATGATTTTGAGCTTTCGTTATTCTTATTTTTATCTAAATCCTAGCTACAGATTTTCTTTGAAAATATAAATCATTAGTTGGCTGCTGGAATTTTCCCTTTCCACATTGATAAATGTCTTTCTGTTTCTGAATCAGAAACAAATGATTAAGGAGAAATATATGCCCAAACAAGACAAAATTGAGTTTAAATAGATAAGAAAATTTAGTCCATTTTGTCTTACCAGCCAGAAATTGTCATGTAAATTATCATTTTTAAGAGTGCCACTGTGTGGAATGTTTTTCAAGTTGTTTTTACATTAAAATTACCTCATACTGAGGTTTTTGCACTGAAATAATCAGTTTCATATTTCATGGTTAATGTTCATGTGTGTGTGTGTTTAAGGGAAACTTGTGTTTTCAATAGTTGATCCTAAATTTCATAAACTCTGGTAAAAGTGATGTTTTTGTGCTTATTGTGAATTGCTGTAGTTAACTTTGAATGTCAAAATTTATTTGGAAATACAAAACGTATCCTTTAAGATATAAATGTTTGAGTGTACCTGATATTTCAAATTAAATTTCACATTCTGAATCGATGAAAGTAATGATTGTAATTAACCTAAAAATGTCAGTTAACTAAGTGCAATAAATATTAGTTGCTCAAATATGCCAGAAGTAACTTGAAATTTTTCTTTTACTTTCAATAGCATAAGATTCTTTAATAAGATTGACTTTTCTTTCCAATAATGCACTGCAGGTCAAATTTTTGAGCTCACCCAAAAGAAGAAAAAAAGCATTGTGTTCAGGATAACAAAAACCTGTGTTCAAATAATACTTATTTTACCATACTGTTTTCTTTTTCACTTGACTAAATACTATCTTAACGGCAAAGGAAAAAATATACCAATGAAAGTGCTTTGAAAGTAAATGAAAACTATGATTTTGAGAAGCTGGTGTAAGTACTACCTTGGAGTCACCATTTGTGTTATGGCTAAATGTTGGTGCTATAAATTCTTCTGACTGTTACAGATGTTGATTCTGCTTATGCTCCAAAGTGTGCATGATGTATTTTAAGTAGTTTACAGGAAATATAAAACCTATACTCCCACCTAGTATAAATTTGTTTGAATTTATAAATATCATTTGTAAATTCAGCTTACTCAAATTAGGTTGGCACAGGATTTAAACTAATATACATTCTACCAAAGCCAGTTCAATGTATTAGTATTAAAAATAAGTAGTCATCTGGCATGGTGTCCGATTATATATATATAATGATGAGAAAAGTTAATAGAGCCTTCTAATACTTTATTAGTATGAGTACTCTTGAGAATGATTCCATTTTTGGATATAGAGAAGTTAAGGGGCCTGCTGTTGCATTCACAACAGGATTCTCCAAAATAATCTGGTGTTTCAAAAACAAATGATCATTTGGTTGTATTCTTCAAAATCAAATGTTTTATATGTTAGTTGCCAAGTGGTGAGAGGTGAAAGTGTATGTTTGTGTTTTTTGTATTTTTTCACATTTTATGAACAAAGCATATTCATTAAAAATTTTTAATTTTCCAATATTCATTGTTTGTTACTTGTAAACTGAAAGTTTTATGGTCTTTGAACTAATCTCTCACTAAGTGATTTCAAAATGGCAGGGCGCAATTTAGAACTTGAATGATTTAGAATTTTCTAGCTGGGTTCATATAATCATTGTACTCAACCATATCATACTCTACTTTCTTTGAAAGTTAACTACATTAGAGATAATTTAGGAAGCCAGCAAGAAACAATCACAGTTTCCAAATTGTCACAGGCCTTTTCACTAAGAATACAAAGATAACATGTTTCCCAAATCCAGGAATGGATAAAACGTTCCTTGGAAATAAAGAAGATGGGTGATTGCTGGGAAGAAGAGAGGTAAGCAGGCCAAGTCCCTGGAGACTGTCTGCAAGAAAAAAGATGCTTAGGAAACAGACCTGAAAGAGAAAGAGGAGCTAAATGCCTTGACTGTAATAGAAGCTTTATGTTTTCTAACACCACTGAAACATTAGCACAGATTAAAGTACAGGTTACTCTGAAAACAGTAGAGACCTGGGAATTTGAAAGTGAGAAGATAACATCTTTTTTTTTTTTTTTTTAGTTTTTTTTATTTAATTAATTTTTTTTTGTTTAATTACAGTTATTTGCAGCCTCTCCCCTCCCCCCTCCCTTCCCCTCCCGTCCCACCCCCCCAACCTCCCTCCTCCCCCTTAGTTCTGTCCATGTGTCCTCTACAGTGATTCCTGAAAACTAGAAGATAACATCTTGATAGCAAGCAAAGGTGATGATCTGCAGCTTGTGTAACCAGGAAAATTAATCGAGGTAGGAAGAACTCTGGTGGCATGGTGAATGGTGCCAATTGAAATGAGGAGCTACAGAATAAGTGCTAGGATGTCACAAACCATCACTTTAGTCTTGCTTGATTTATTGAGGATTAATTACTACACTATTACATTGGACTAGGTACTATAAAGAATAAATATTGTCCTCAGGGCTGACAATGTAACAAAAAAAAACAGCATTAGCACAAGGCAAAAAAAACTTTAACATTGCAGAACAGCATATTCTTGCACTGTAGCATTTGGTGGTACATATTAATGAATTCCGTTCACATGACACTGGCACATTGCTCATATCCAATCTAGATGCAATTTACTTAAATGTATGTATCACTCATGGAAGTGCCAAATGTAGATTATGTGCTAATTCACCCATGTCAATCCTCACTCCCTCCTATACCTTCTATATGAATATCCTGGGGTGGAGGGGGACAAGCCTGTGCCTACTTTTGCCCTAACTAGTCCCTCTGCCTAGAATTTCCCTTTTATACTGGATTTGCATGGCTAGTTTGTTTCTGTTACTCAGATCTTAGCTTACATGTTACCTCCTTAGGAGGACCTTCCCAGTCCACATAATCTAAAGTAGTCTCTTTGCATAACTGTAAAGTCTCTGAATAACTCTAATTATCCAAAGTTTATATTTTTTCCATGTGTGTATGTAGGCAAAGCCTTTGTCTGTCTACTTCTGTATTTTCAACCTAAAAATGTGCCTTGCACAACAGATGATCAATAAATATTTACAAATGAATTCATTACTAAAGGGTGATGACACAGGACCACTGCTGATACTTAGTTTATGAATTTTGGGGGGTGGTCTGGTTTTGTTTTATATATCATATTTTTTGGACTATGAGACACACTGGACCTAGGTTTTAGAGGAGGAAAATAGGGGAAAAAATTTTGAAGCAAAAAATGTAAAATATTTAATAACATAATATTTCACCAATGTAAACAGCCAGGTAAGCTACATTCAGATTATAAGACGCACCCCCATTTTCCTCCCAAATCTGTGGGTGAAAGTGCATCTTATAGTCCAAAAAATACGGTAATTATTTTATAAATATATTCTCAGTATTGGGATATTGTTGAATTTATACTTCAGAAAAGTCTCAATTGGTAGAAAATGTAGCTTAGATCAATGCTAAGTGACTTGAGCTATATAATTTTTTCTCCCCTCTGCTTACCCCTACCCATTTAAATTTCTTATATCTGAATCTCAGATCCTACTTTTTTTGGTTGATTTTTTTATTGATGTTCAAGTACAGTTGTCTCCATTTCCCCCACACACAACTCCCTCCTGCCCCACCCATCCCCACCTCCCACTCTCAATCCTACCCCACTTTGGCTTTCTCCATGTGTCCTTTATGTATGTTTCTTGATGACCCATCCCCTATTTTCCCCCATTAACCCTCTACCCTCTGGTTACTGTCAGTTTTTTCTTTATTGCAATGTCACTGATTATATTTTGCTTGCTTGTTTTTTTGTTGATTAGGTTCCACTTATAGGTGAGATCATATGGTATTTGTCTTTCACCACCTGGCTTATTTCACTTAGCGTAATTCTCTCCAGATCCAGAACCGACTTTCTCATGTGTCTCTCAATACTATCAAATATCTAACTTCCTCTCATTGGAGTAATAGAATTTAAGTTTGTAAACCATCAACATTACTATTGAATACATTTTTTAAAAGAAAGATTTAGTTAATTGAAGCAGTGCTCCAGCAGTCTTCTAATTTGTATAAGGGATACATTCATTACTCCAACTACTTTCCACTGGCTTTATATCCACATAGGTTTTCACCAGTAAACACTAAGATCTTGAGCAAATAGTTGCATAGTAGGGATGCAACACATGATGACTGTTATTTATTATAGCAAATAGCCTTTAATAACCCTGTTCCTTTTTCATTTCAGTTTTGCATGTTCTATGCCCTCCATGCACATTGACCATTACCACCCAATTCAGAATCTTTGATCCACTTAGAGCAAAGCTAAGCAAGTTAGTGAGTGTTAAATTTTCTTATCTTTGATCTTATTTCTTATGAATTTTCAGGAATTTATGTAAAAGATAGCCAGTTCATTACAACCTACTTTGCTAGATTCCAATGGAAACTAGAAAACAAGTCTCAACACAAGATTGTCTTGTCTCTTTAAAATATGAATTCGTAAAGACAGGTAACCACTTCTTCAGTATGTTAGATCCAACTATCTAAATATTAAGCATGGAGGATTTTCCATAAATATAAAGGATGACAGTTAATATAAACTAGGATATTTCATTATTTTTTATGGCCAAGTAGTATTCCATTGTATACTATATGTACCATAGACTTTTTATCCACTTGTCTATTCTTGGCACTTGGGTTACATTCATATCATGGCTATTGTATATAATGCTGCAATGAATATAGGAATGCATGTATTTAGAGGGTATTATGCAAAGTGAAATAACTCAAAGAAAGATAACCAGTGTAAGCAAACAGAAGAGACAGATGCTGATGAAATTTTTCAGACTATAAGATGCACCTTTTTCCCCAAATTTGAGAGGAAAATGGGGGTGCGTCTTATAGTCCGAATGTAGCTGAATTACAGTCTGAATGTTACTTATGTTATTAAATATTTTACCACATTTTTTGCTTCAAAATTTTTTTTCCCATTTTCCTCCTCTAAAACCTAGGTGTGGCTTATGGCCCGAAAAATATGGTAAGTGATTTATTTCAGATGCTGGCAAACTAGAAGATGGGGGACTCATGTCCTGAAGAACATTGTAATATTTCTGGTCTAGCCAGTGTTTTACTCTGGTTCACTTGCAAATATATTATGTCTTCAAAAGATCCATGGAAAAAACTCTAACTTATTCTAAATTACACATTTCTGAGAATAAAACTTCGGATCAGCCCCAGCTGGTGTGGCTCAGTGGATTGAACACCAACCTGCGAATCAAAGGGTCACCAGTTTGATTCTCAGTCAGGGCACATGCCTGGGTTGTGGGCCAGGTTGCCAGTTGGGGGCGCATGTGAGAGGCAAACACACATTGATGTTTCTCTCCCTCTCTCCTTCCCTTCCCCTCTCTCTTAAATAAATAAATAAGTAAATAAACAAATGAATAAACTTAAGATCACACCTTTGAACTGGATGAAGATTACTAGAACTCTGAAATAACTGAATTTATGAAAATCTTGGCAAAATAATCAGAATAAACAAAAATGCATTGCAGGACTGAATGAACTGAAGACAATTATAATTTTATAACTTTTTGTTAATAGATTATAAGTTTTTGTTACAGATTTATAACGTTTGTTATAGATATAACTTTTTGTTATAATGCAATTGACAAAGGAATTTGTTTTCCTGAAACAACATTTTAAGATAATAATTAGAAATACAAATAAAAATATATTAGAGCATTATAGACTTTTGGAGAATTTTATATAATTTATAGAACATAGTTACTATTTCTTTATTTGACAAGGCTTCCCAGGTACTTCAAGCATATTAAATTAGGCCTAATCAGTGCAAAATTTCTCCTTTATAAGGAGAGAGAACAAATCCTTGAAGTATACCAGGGGCCCACTGTAATGACTCAAAGCCAATTGTAGGTGAAGAAAAAGCCTTTTAAAAATTTAATTCTGAGAAGATTTTCAAACATACCTGACCAAAATATTACATGTTATTATGAAATAATACTAGTATTTATTTACCCAAAGTGACAATATAAGGTATCAAACACAAACACAGGTTAGCAAAACTTTAGTTCTTAGGATTAAGAAAATGGGTTTTTAAGTAATTGAGTACCTGCCTAACATAATATAACAAATAACTTCTTTTTTAAAAGTAGAATTTTTCCTTTTGGGCAGATACAGAAAAACATTTTCCTCCTTTTTAATGGACTGAAAAAGAACCAAACAAATTCTGTATTAGCTTACTTTTAATCTTTGAATTCATTTACTTAATTTTCACAAACCTTTTCACAACTTTTCTAGTTTCTTAATCTGCTTTTCCTTATACATTCAGAAATAAGGTTTAGAACAACTCACTTTCTTCCTTTTTTCAGTATCTCCATACTTTATACCTGATATTACCAAAACCACCTAATCTCTTTCCAATTTAATTAGAATTTTTAATTCTCAAAAACCTTGAAATTGTTCTGACAAATAAAAGTAAGTAATTAACATTATCTAGGTTGATACTTTTAAGGAATAGGCTATTTTTCATTTCCAAACACTCTCATTTTCAAGAGAAGTATTTCAAATAAGATACAAGACACAGATCCAAATCCATTCTCTTAACTTCTCTGCAATAAGAAGCCAAAGTAGGCAAACTCAGATCAATAAATATTTCAGTATCCTGTTATTTCAAAATATCTGGATATTTAATAATTTTTAGCATATAACCCAGTAAAACTCCAAAGTTTTAAGTTACCAAAAATTTTGGAAAACTATGTTTATATATATATATAATTATTACTGCTAAGCTTTATCAAAAATGCTTCATTTTAGTTACATTTATTTATTGTTAAAAACTTTTAGGAGGCTGGAGAAGTAGTAGGGGAGATGTCAAGCTTCCACATGAATTTAAAAGTGCCACATTGAGGTGGAGGAGTGGCCTGTACAGCTTCTGCAGATGGCACAAGGGATGGCATTAATTCCGTTATTGTTCCAAGGACTGCAGCAGCTCCTGCACCTCCAACGGGAGGATTTAGAATGTTTAAAAGACATTTTTCCTTTCCTTCCTGAGTTTTAACTATCTAAGAAGAGAATGAGATCTTTTCCTCTTCTTTGAACAATTTAGATCCTTCCTTATGATGTAACAGCATAAAAACTTTCACATAAGAGATATACTATTCACTAGACCCTTGGCAAAACAATACTAATTAGTCTAAAGTGCAACCTAATGGACTCTCTGGTGGGATTAAGATTGAGCCATTCTTTTCAAAACAGAAACAAAAATAAGATCTAAAGCAAAGAAACAGTTCTGTTTCAGACAGACAAGAGTTCTCAGAAACTGAGATTAATGTAGAGACCCAGTCTCGGAATCCGTTGACACCCCAGAGTGGACTTTATTGACTCCCCAGATTGGAGCCCGTTCATTCCCTAGACACCCGTTTACTTTCACCAGCAAAGCATTTAAAGTGATGACTTAAGTGGAAGAGCAGAGAAAGTCCCCAAGATAAAGGACCTCTAGGCAGCTTCTAGGAAATTCCTGTGATCCCTGCCATGGGGTCAGCCTGCCACAAGGAGCTGTAAACCTAGCCTGGGCCCTCCTGACCTTACTGGTGTCCACACTGTCCCATCTGATTCGCAAAAAAATGTAACCTAATCAGGTCCAGCTGCCTGCCTCAATGGTTGGATTTTTTTCCGGACAGACCTCGTATATTTGAGAAAGAAAGAGGCATTGATTTGTTGCTCCACTTATTTATGCATTAGTTGGTTGATTCTTCTATGTGCCCTAACTGGGGATGTTTTTTAAACTAGTTTCATAAACACTGGGCACTCTATATGATGCTGTGAGGAAGTTAATTATGATACGTGTATGATAAATGTTTGTATTATACTATGCAAAACATTCATTTACATACTGAGTTCTGGTATTAAGATAAGTCAGACAAATTGTGCCCTCAAGAAGCTTCCAGTTTTGTAGGAAAAACCAACACATACATCAAAATTATAATAGAAGGTATGAAAAGGGCTGTCACCGAAGAAACTGAAGAGAGTCAAGTACTTTCTTCTCTAAAAAGTCGTGAGAACCAGACTGTTTTATAGTGGTTTTTCTCAAACTTCTGTTGACTGACGGGGATGCAACATCAATAGGAATCCCCAATTTGGGGTGCAGTGAAGAAGAAAAATTGTTCAGTGTAAATAGCTAACTTGTGATAGAACATGACTGCAGAACATCTCAGTAGTGTTATAGCTCAATTATGAGACAGCACGATTGTAGAAAAGCCCTGGGCCAAGGCCCATCTTCAAATAGACAGCTCTACTCTGGTCTGGTAGACTTCACCTACTCTGCTCTGTTCCACTCTCGTCCAGCAAGCTGTCTTTGGTCGTTCAGGTCCAGTGGGGAAAACACAGTCTTACGATTTTTTCCCCTAAAGTCTGTTTCAAAGAATTCAAAGAGAACTCTGAAGTTCAAATAGAGAAGGAATGTTTAGCCATAGTTTATTCAAACTTGAAGAGCACACAGATAAATATGCAAGCTGTATTACTTTTCTATAACTGTTGTAACATTACAACACACTTAGTGACTTTAAAAAACACAAATTTACTATCTTAAAGTTTGGTAGGTCAGAAAGCCTACATGGGACTCACTGGGCTAAAATCAAGGTGTTAAAAAGTTGCATTCCTTTCTGGAGGCTCTAAGGAAGAGCCTTGACTTTTCCAGCTGGAGACTGCCTGCATTCCTTGGCTCATAGCTCTCTTCTTCCATATTTAGTACCAGAAATATCAGGTCAAATCCTTTTCACATCACAGTTCTGAACTTCTTTCTAGCATTACATCTCTCTCTGTCTCATTCTAATTGCAACTGGAAAACATTTTCCCCTTTTAAGAACTTGTGATTAGATTGGGTAAATGAAAATAATCCAGGATAATTACTTCATCTAAAGGTCTTTAAACTGAATTACATGTGCAAAGTCCCTTTTACCAAGTAAGGTAGTCTAAAAAAAAACAAGTAAGGTAGTCTATTCACAGATTCCACAAATTAGGACATCTTTGGAAAGCCATTTTTTTTTCTGTCTACCTCACAGGTAATTTCATAATGCAAAACTAATAAGTAATATATTAGATAAAATCAAGTAAAAGTAATATTTGACACAATTCATTATTACTAAAGAGGGTTCTTTCTCTTCCAAGAAAAATTCAGTTAAGTAATAATGTAAGTCACTATATCCACCAATTTAAAAAAAAAAAAAGAACAGGTGATCATCTGGAAATGCGGAGAAAAGTATTTATTAAATCCAATACCTATTAATCTAAGTCAGATTAATAGGAAAAAAGCCTCTTTAACATGAGAAAAAGAATCTATCCAAAACCTACAGAAAACCTCATAAGTAATTAACAAATGCTAGATGGTTTTCATCAATTTAGTAAAATGAGGAAAGGACAAGAACAAGCTCATTATGTATAGATGATATCATTGACTAAAAAGTATAAGAGAAATGGCAAAAAAAACTATTAGAAATAATAGGAAAGTTTAGTAGGTTACCTTTATCATAAATCATCAAAAACCAATTAACTAATATAGAAAAAATATCCTATTTATGGTTGCCAAAGTAAACAATGAACATAAGACTGAATAGCTACAGACACTCCCAGGTTCCTGATAGAAAGACTAAATATCAGACAGAAGTCTGTGATCTGGGGAGATTTGTATCATGTCAATTCTGTGTGTGTTTCAATTCTACTTGAATTAAAAGAATATTATATATATATTTGTATGTATATATATTCATTGTGATTATGTATATTATAACATATATATATTTGTTGTGAAAATTGTGTCAGGTATTTCCATTTTCACTTACACAAAAACTTTAAAAGATAATACTAGAAAATAGAATCATGTACGAATCTCACTTTAAAATATATCAGAAATAAACTGAGAGGTTCCAGCCAAGATGGAGGTGTAGGTAGAAACCCTTTGCTTCCTCACACAACCAAAAGGAGGTTAACAACCAATCTAAAATCAGTAAACAACCAGAAGTGCCAGAAAAATCAAACAGCATGAAACGCCAACAACCACGGAATTAATGAAACAGTCAACCATAACAACCAGACCGGTGAGGCGGTGGACCATGGGGGCAGCGCTAGCTGCGGCGAGGTGGCAGGCTGCGTGGGAGGGGTTGACTTAATGGGAAACTGAGACTCAGAGGTGGCTGTGGACTATGGTGGTTGCCAAGGTGGGAGAAACTCCCAGTCTCAAACAAGAGTTCATTGAAAAGTGCGCTAGAGACAAGCAGGCAAGCTGCATTGTTCCCTCTCTGGCCCCCACAGGCAGTGCTGCAGCACAGCAAGGAGGGTTGCCCAGCCCAGGTGAATACCTAAGGTCCTGTCCCCTTACAACCTATCAGCTGCAGCAAGACAAAGAAATGTGGCCCAAATGAAGAACGGAGCAAAACCTCAGAAAAGCAGCTAAACAGTAAGGATATAGCCAATCTATCTGATGGAGAATTTAAAGCCCTGGTAATCAAAATGCTCACAGAACTGACTGAGATCAGTCAAAAAATGAGAGAACAAATGAAAAATACCTAAAATGAAATAAAGCAAAATACTCAGGGAACCAACAGTGACAGGAAGGAAACCAGGACTCAAATCAACGATTTGGAACAAAAGGAAGAAATAAACATCCAACCAGAACAGAATGAAAAAACAAGAATTCAAAAAAGTGAAGAGAGTCTTACAAACCTCTGGGACAACCTGAAACATTCCAATATCTGAATCACAGGGGTACCAGAAGGAGAACAACAGCAAGAAATTGAAAATTTATTTGAACAAATAATGAAGGAAAACTTTCCCAATCTGGCAAAGGAAATAAGCTTCCAGGAAGCCCAGAGAGTCCCAAAGAAATTGGACCCAAAGAGGAACATACCAAGGCACATCACCATTAAGTTACCCATGATTAAAGATAAGGAGAGAATCTTAAAAGCAGCAAGAGGAAAGGAAAGTTACCTACAAAGGAGTGCCCATAAGGCTATCAGCTGATTTCTCAAAAGAAACTTTACAGGCAAGAAGGGACTGGAAAGAAGTATTTGAAGTCATGAAAGGCAAGGACCTACATCCAAGATTACTCTATCTAGCAAAGCTATCATTTAGAATGGAAGGGCAGATAAAGTTCTTCCCAGATAAGGTCAAGTTAAAGGAATTCATCATCACGAAGCCCTTATTATATGAAATGTTAAAGGGACTTATCTAAGAAAAGGAAGATAAAAAATATGAACAGTAAAAGGACAACAAACTCACAACTATCAACAAATGATCTAAAAAAATAAAAACACCGAAAGCAAAAACTAAGCAAATTAGAACAGGAACAGAATCAGAGAAATGGACATCACATGGAGGGTTTTCAGTGGGGAGGGGAAGGTGGGGAATAAGGGAGGGAAGGCATGGGGAAGAAGAAGCATAATTAGTAGGCATAAATAGACTGGGAGAGGTCAAAAATGGTATAGGAAACAGAGAACTCAAATAACCTATATGTACAACCTATGGACATGAACTAAGCGGGGGATGCTGGAGGGTTGAGGGATGCAGAGTAGAGGGGGGATGAAGGGGGAAAAATTGGGAAAACTGTAATAGCATAATCAATATAATATAATTAATATATATATCAAAAATAAAATCTTGGGCATTGGATTCAATAGTTTATTAAAAGATCAATGAGGATTTACCCTAGAGTCATAAGAATAGATTAGTTTAGTAGTTAACATGACATATTAATATATCAGTGGATCAATGAGGGAAAACCATATGGACATCTCAAAAAAAAAAACCCTTACAAAGAATTTGATTGAATTAAAAAAGTACAAAGCACAATGAAAATTTCTCTTAGTTAACTAAAAATGAAAGACCATATTCTTTTTTTTAAATCCTTACACAGACACATTTATCGATTTTAGAGAGAGTGGAAGTGGGAGACAGAGAGAAGAACATGGATGAGAGAGAAACATCAATCAGTTGCCTCCCATACATGCTTCAACTGAGGATCAAATATGCAACCTAGGTATGTGCCCTGATCAGGAATCAAACTACAACCTTTTGGTGCGAAGGGTGACACTCCAACCAACTGAGCCACTGGGCCAGGGCAAAAGACCATATTCTTTAAATAATTCCCTTAAATTGCCCCGGCTGGTGTAGCTCAGTGGATTGAGCGCGGGCTGGGAACCAGACGATCCTGGTTCGATTCCCAGTCAGGGCACATGCCTGGGTTGTAGGCCAGGTCCCCTGTGGGGGCCATGTGAGAGGCAACCATACATTGCTGTTTCTCTCCCTCTCTGTCTCCCTCCCTTCTCCTCTCTCTAAAAATAAATAAATAAATAAAATCTAAAAAAAAATAATAATAGTTCCCTTAAATTAACCAACAAGAATATGCTCAGTGGTGAAAATACTAGAAGCTTTTCCATTACTGTTAGGAACATTCCAAGAATGTCAACCTTCACCACTTACTTAAACCCAAATTATTAAACAATGCTTTAAATTTTAATTCAAAAATAAGATGTATAATAAGTGAAAAGAAAATAAATGATTATGATTTTTAGAAAAAATAGTTAAATATAATATTAAAAATTAAATGATGTGGGAGACTTCCTAAGATGGCGGCATAGGTGAATGCACCGTACCACCTCGCACAACCAAACAAAGAAAAAAATCAGAAATCTACACATCCAAACACAGCCAGATCTGACAGAAAGTCATATTGAGAGGAAGTCTGACAACCAAGGAATTAAAGAAGATACATTCATCTAGTTTGGTGAGCCAGAAGGTGCAGAGCGAAGGGAGAGCACTCTGCGACCCCGGGGCGAGCAGGTGAGCAGACAGCAGGTCCGCGGTTGGAGGGGCGGTCCCCGCGGGGCTGCCGCACACCCAGACGGGGCCCCGACTGAAGTGCGGTCTGCGCCTGGCTCATCCAGACCCAGCAGGGCTGAGAGACTGGTGGACTCGGCAGGTCTGCATTCGTGTGCAGAGAAACCGGGAAAGAAAGCAGGGCGCAACCCATCAGCGCAGATTGAGAGCGCCTGTGGGGGGGGAGTCCGCGATCGGAGGAACTCCCGGCCTCACAGGAAAGTTCGTTGGGGAGACCAGCGGGGGATTGGAGCTGTGCAGCCCGCCCACCGACCCCGGAGCGACCCCCGGAGTCAGCGCAAAGGGGCCCGAAGTGCTTGCAGGAGGCGGTGTGGGTGCGGAGAGCGGAGAAGGCGCCATTGTGTGCTCAGGTCCCGCCCCCAGAGGCTATGTCACAGCACAACTACCGGGAGTTTCCCTGCACAGGGGATCCCCAAGACTCCACCCCCCTTACAGTAACAGGATCACCAAGGGGAAAAAAATGGCCCAAAGAAAGGGACAAATCAAAACCCTAGAGCTAACTGATCAAGAGATAGCCAACCTATCAGATGCACAGTTCAAATCCCTTGTAATAAAGTGTTGAAAGGAGTTATATGAGGTATGGAGGAATATCAACAGGGGAGTGGTAGGGGGAGAGGGTGGGAATGGGGCACAGAACAAGTAGCATAAATGGGAAGTAGACAACAGACAGGGGGAGGTTAGAATAGTATAGGAAGTACAGGAGCAGAAGGACTTATGTGTATGACCTATGAACAAAACTAAAGGGAGGGGAAAGGGGGGTAAGGGGGAGGGGGGAAAGAAGGGGGGAAGTGGGGCAACTGTAACAGCATAATCAATAAAATATAGTTAAAAAATTAAATGATGTGGACAAATTTTAAATATATATATTTTTATAAAGTGATGATCAATAAGAAAATAAAAAAACAAAATTCAAGAAGGCAGAATCAAATGTGCAAAAATATCCCCTTCCTATACTGAGTCCAGAGAAATAATAGAGAATATTTTTTTTGAGATTTAATTTATTTTTAGAGAGAGAGTGTTACGGAAAATTCACTCACACGCGGTGGAGATGGCAGAGCACGAGACTTTATTACACGTGTGGGCTCAGAGGAGAGATTCCATATCCTGAGGCCTGAACAAAGGAAAGGACTGGCTTATATACGTTCAGACAGTGACAAGAAACTATGTGGCAGAAGATTATAGGAGCCAGGAGCGGAAGTCAGGTCTAGCTTTCCTTATTTGGGAGATGAAGAAAAAGGCACATGAGCTTGGGATGAAGGTCACAGAGTAAAAACACGGAGGTTGTATGTCATTTGCCCGCCCTCCCCTTCTGCAGGTGGGAGGTGCCTCTGCGGTTCAGTAGCAGGGAGGTTGCCTGTTACAAGAGGAAGAGAGGGAGAAAGAGAGGGAGAGAAACATCAAAGTGTGGTTGCCTCTCGTGTGCCCCCCACTCGGGACCTGGCCTGCAACCCAGGCATGTGCTCTGACTGGGAATCAAACCAGCGACCCTTTAGTTCTCAGGCCGGCACTCAATCCATTGAGCCACACCAGCCAGGGCCAATTGTTTTAAATAATTTAATATAAATATAGCTGCACTGAAGATTAGAAGGTAAGTCTCAACAGAGAACTGTGGGCAATCCTTAAGTAAGGAAACCAAGGAAAAAATGTATCAGACAAAAAAGACTAAGCAGAAAGGCTCGAAGATTACAGTAGGAAAACTGTGGAAAAACAAGAAATTCCTAACACTTGAAAAAAGTCTGCAGTGCCAGGGGTGTCCAACCTGTGGCCTGCAGGCTGCATGCAGCCCAGGATGACTGTGAATCCCCAACACAAAATCATAAATTTACTTAAAACATTATGAGACTTTGTGTGTGTGATTACATGTCACAATGTATTTACTGTGTGGCCCAAGACACCTCTGCTTCTTCCAGTGTGGCACAGAGATGCCAAAAGGTTTGTTTGGACACCCCTGGTACACCATAAGATAGATGACAATTCCAACAAATGAAAGAACTCATAAGCTGATGAAATAGAATAAAATGAGTATTCAGAAGAGGACTTTAACATGTATGTTTGATATTGTCAAAGGAGGGCAATGCCATAAAATGAAAAATAGTTCATTACATTATAACAGATAGTTCAAGGGAAAAAAGGAAATTAGCCCTGGCTGGTGTAGCTCAGTGGATTAAGCGCGGGCTTGGAACCAAAGGGTCCGGGTTTGATTCCCAGTCAGGGCACGTGCCTGGGTTGCAGGCCAGGTCCCCATGAGGGCCATGTGAGAGGCAACCATACATTGCTGTTTCTCTCCCTCTCTGTCTCCCTCCCTTCCCCTCTCTCTAAAAATAAATAAAAATAAAATCTTAAAAATAAAAAAAAAGGAAATTAAAAAAGAAAGTCAAGGCCTAGGGAAATTTAAAAAATAAACCTGAATAGAAAATTAGTAGCTGTAATAGGAGATTGAAGAATTCTTTTAGAAAACAGCACAAAGAGAAGGTAAAATATGAAAAAAAATCTTGAAGTTTAAAGTTCTAATGTATATTAGATATAGGTGTTCCAAATAAGAGAATAGAGAAAAAGGAATAAAAGGCATACTGAAAAAAATAATGGGCAATTTTCCCACAATTTAAGAATGATCAGAATCTTTCAATAAAGAAGGCTTGCTAAATAAAAATATAGAGTTTTCCTAAACATAAACCTAATGAAATTTCAGAAGATTTAGTATAAAGACAATTTTCTAAAAGCTACGAGAGAAAATGGCAGGTTACCTATAAAAGAATGGGATTCAAATGGACATCAGACTTTTCTTTTTTTTTTTTTCAAAGTGAAAAGGAGCAAGCATTTATTTTTTTTT
>PVJI01025463.1:0-21161 GCA_004026765.1 Micronycteris hirsuta | reverse complement strand
CAGAGATTAAAAAGAAAAAATAATTATTCTGTATAATATATTTATTGAACAATGTATTTACCTTTATCACTGAGATTTATACTTCCATGTGCTTCCTGTTATTAATTAGTGTTTTTTCTTTTCTGATTAAAGAAGTCCCTTTAACATTTCTCCAGTCCAGTGGTGATCAATTCCTTTAGCTTTTGCTGGTCTGAAAAACTTTTTCTCTCCTTCAGTTTTGAAAGATAATGGTCCAGTAGAGTATTCTTGATTGGCAGTATATTTTTTTCAGACCTTTGACTCTGCTATGCTACTCCCTTCTGGCTTGCAAACTTCTGCTGAAAAATCTGCTGAAAACCTTGTTGGGGTTCCCTAGTACTTAATAAGTTGCTGTTCTCTAGTTGCTTTTGAGATTCTGTCCTTGTTGTCAATATTTGTCAATTGAGTTGTGTGTCTTGGTGTGGGGATTTTGGAATGGGGATTTTTAGATTAATCTTTTTTGGAACTTTCTAAACATCCAGGATCTAGATGTCTGTTCCCTTTCCCATGTTAGGAAAGTTTTTAGCAATTATTCTATAAATAAATTTTCTTTTCCTTCTATTTATATTCCCTTTCTTGTATTTCTAAATTGTGTTTGCTTGATTTTTTTATTATGTTTTTTGTTTTGTTTTGTTTCTTCGGATGAATTCTAATTCCTTGCCTTGGAGTTCATTGACTATTTCTTCCGTTTTTTTCTAGTCTACTCTTGAACCTCTCTATTGAATATTTCAGCTCAGTTATTGTACTTCAGCTCTCTGATTTTTTTGTCTAGGACGACTTTCTTATATTTTCTATGTCTTTGTTAAAATTTACGTTTTGTTCATGCATTGTTCTCCTGACCTCAATGAGTATCTTCATTCCAATTTTTGAATTCTTTACCAGGTAAATCACTTATCACCATTTTATTAATGTATTTTACTGAGTTCAAGCTTTTTCTTTCATTTGGGACATATTCCTCTCTTTATTTTCCTTGACTTGTTCTGCATTAGATAAAACAGTCAATTCTCCCAGTCATATGAGTGGCCCCATGTAAGAGATGAACCTAGCCGTGAACCCTCCCCTAGCTCTTGGTTGTCTCTCAAACTTCTGTCCAAGTAGCCTTCATTTTTCTTTGTGGTTCCCCAGGTGGAGTTGTGCCAGGATCTGCCAGTGTCTCAAAGGGGAGGATATCAGCTAGCTACATAAAGACAGATCAGAAGCTGTAGCCTCAGGCCACAGATTTTAAAGTATGTGAATGTACCTCTTTGAGGGGGAGTTTGGGCAGCAGTCATAAAAGCCAGGGCACCAGATGGGGGCACAGGCTCCTTTGACAGAGACACTGGTAACCCAAGATGGGGCAGAAAGAGAACATTAAGATGGCACCTGCTGGCCTGTCTGGTCTCTGGGGAGGATTGCAGGTTAATTAGAATTCTGCCTCTGAGGATATAGTTTTTAAGATCTGCAAATAGGCCTCTTTCAAGGAAAGTCTTGGGGTATTAGCATGCTGCCTCTGTGCTGTGCTCTGGAAGATAGCCAGCCAGGTAAGAACTATTTCTCTGCTATAGTTCTGAGAAAACTGTGGATGTATTTCTAGGAGCTACCAGAGCTGCAGCAAAGGGATGCATTCCCTGAGGGACAACCACAAAGGCTAATAAGTAGGATGCTCACAAGCTCCTTTCTGGGAGATGCCAGTGACCTGGAGAGTGGTAGAAGGAGAGAGCAGTGTTGGTGCCCACTGGCCTGGCTTGTCTATAGGGAATATTGCAATAGGCGCTAGATACATGTTAAAAACCTGCCCCTTGGACTTAAGCTTTTAAGATAAGCAAACAGACCATTTTCAAGAAAATACTGGGTGCTTCGGTGGGCTGCTTTTCATTGATCCCTAGGGGGAAAGCCACGGTGAGTCCTTGCAAACCCGTTAAAACCTGTTTCTTAGTTGGATGTATAGTTTTATGGTCTCATGGACGCCAGCACAAATGGCTTTCAGACCTAGATGTTCTGGGGGCCTATCTCTAAGGTGAAGGTCTTAAAAGTTGGGGCACCGCATGTGGGGTCCAAACTCTTCACTCTTCAGGGTGAAGCAGGAGTTGTGAGTTCCTTCCCAATTGTGGGTTGCTGGGCAGGGGGTTGGGTTTATGGCCTCTCCCACCTGTTTCAGTGTGGATTTTTTCTCTTTTCCCAGATACATAGGATTGGCTGTGCTAGTTTGGATTTATTTCTGAGATAGTTTTCCATGCGTAGCTGTAGACTGAATATTTACATGGGAGAAGGTGAGTGCAGGAGCCTCCTATGTTGCCATCTTCAACCGGAAGTCCTTATTTTTCATTTCTATTTCTTTTTTTCTCCTCTGACTGGATAATGTCAGGAAATTTGTCTTCAATTTCTCAGATTCCTTACTTCTACATGATTAAGCCTGCTGTTGAATCTCTTGTATTGCATTTTCCCTTTCATTTATTGTATTATTCAGGTTCAAAATTTGTTTAGTTTTTGTGATTTCTATCTCTTTGTTAAAATGTTGCTTTCCTGAGTTCATTGAGGTGTCTTGAATTTTATTAAGCCTACCTTAAAATAATTATTTTGAAGTATTTTTTTAGTAATTCACAGGTCTCTATTTTTTTGGTGATCATTTACTGGAAATGACCTTGGTTGTGTATTATTTCCTTGCTTGTCCTTGTCCCTAATGGCTTTGGCTTGATGTCTATGCATTTCAGGGAGCAGTGACATCTTCCAGCCTCCTGGGCTGCCTCGGGTCATCTAGGTCCTTGGAGGTAAAGGCTCCTGGTTTCTTTCTGCTCTCCTTTTCTGCCCTTGGGAGGAAATTCTAGCCGAGGAAATCCTGATGCTGCCAGGCCTTTTGTACTGGCACTCAGAGAAGCAGGGGTCTTTGGTCCTGAGATTAGGTGCACGCAGATCTGCTAAAGCATCTTTGTCCAGGGAGCACAGATGCACTACTGCTGGTGTCAGAGGTACAGTAGTGGGCAGATCTCCCCTGGAACAGGGGCTGGAGTTTTATGGCCAAGCTAGAGACTTGGACTCTGAGGGCAGGATGCTGCATCAGCATGGGCACTGGGAAGACAGGACATAACAATCACTTGCATCCAGTGGGTAGAGTGCAATAGCAGCATGCCCTGGCATGGTGGGTCAAAATCCCACCCCTGGCCCTTGGAGGCAGTTGAAGAACATTAGCAGCTCAGCCCCAGGTGATGGCAGATCAAACCCATGATCTAGAACAGCAGCGGTAATTTATCAAAGCTGTGACTTAGAACTCTGGAGCTGGGACACATAGCTGCAGCAGTGCAGTCTGGTGTAGCCCTGACCCACAACCCAAGGGTGAGGGGCAGAGCAAAGGAAGCTCTGTCCTGGTAGTGGAAGGTCGAATCACAACTGGTGACCTGAGGGCTGAGTGCAGAGCAGTGGTAGTTCATTTTGTAGATGATGAAGCACTATGGCATTTTGGTACTGGAGAGCAGGGCACAGAGTTGCTAGGGCACCTGGGGCAGGTGTCACCACAGTGACAGCTCCTGCCATGGGGAGCAAACACACTGCCTGGGACTGCAGGCAGCCCTGTCAGCAGGTTGAACACGGATGAAGAGGTGGGGTTCCCAGTAGCAAACCTGCAAACATCTGTAGTGGTGAGGCTTGCTGGGATTCGCCTGCTCTCCTTTCCACAGGAGTGAAACCCCTCTGAGAGGAACCCTCTTGGTACCAGGTTGCTCTGGACTACAGGCTAGAGTTGAGCGTGTAAAATACTTTTTATGTATTTCTGTGTGGTTATCCTTGGTCTTTCAGCTTTGCAGGGCTACCGGTCCTTTTCATTATAGTCTAGAGCTTTCCCAAAGGAATTGCATTTGGTTTGTGGTTATTTGTTGTTTTTATTGGGGGAGAGAAGTGTTGGGACCTCCCCACCATCTAGCTTGCTCATTTTTTGCTTTGTTTTATAACTTCCTGGTCACTTTTGTTTATTTGTTTTAAATAACATTATAAATATTACGCTTATTTTTTTTAACCTCGGAATTATTTAGTTTTAAAGATTTGTGTTTTTATAGATATGCACTTTTTAATTTCCAAGCTAAAATCTCAATCTCCCCCCCAACCTTTCTTCCTCCTTCTATCTCTCCCTTCCTCCCTCTGTTTTCCTCTGTTCTCTTTCTTTCATTTTAGAGGTCAATTGAGCTCATTTATAATTTCAGGACAAATATTTGTATTATTTTTGTCATAATATTTTCTAAATATATTTTATTTTAAGGGTTTTAAAAATTTTTCAAGTGCTATCTTTTTCAGTTCTAGAATTTCCACTTGGTTCTTTATCAAGTCTGCCTAACCTTTTAAAAAGTGTCTTGTTTTATGATTCTGATTTTATTTTGTCAGACTTTTCATAAATTTTTTTATTTAATTTACTTGAACTGAAAAACAACCCAGTTTACCAATTTTGCCTCATCCACCCCCACCTCTTGCAACCATCAATTTGTACTCTGTATCCATAAACCTGGTTTTTGTTTGTTTGTTTTTAGATTGCACACATAAGAGAGATCATACAGTGTTTGTAAGATTTTTATAAAATGTTTTTTCTCTATGGTTAGAAAAAGTATTGCTTGGTAGCTTAAGAAAAACCCATGCAGTCATTTACCCAGTAGATACTTATGGATACATACTCGGTGCCTGGTGCCCTTCACTGAGCAAATGGGGAAGAATCGCTGTTATACAGAGGAGCTTGTTTTTCTTTTCTTTTGTCCTTTTCTTAAAACTAGACTAACATTAAAAACCAATTGAATTAATAGATGACATAATCGGCTGCGGATAACAATATGGCATGGACTGAAAATACAGTTGAGAAAAGAAAAGCATGAGACTATGAATGGGTTAGGGTTTCAATTTTAAATGTAGGTGTCCAAGTAGACCTCATTGAAAAGATAGTATTTGAACAAATATGTGAATGAGATAAGGGCTACATTGTATGGATATAAGGGGAAAGGCATTCTAGGCAGAGGGAATTTAGTGGAGCCAGTCAGTCTTCTGATAACTGACAAAAGAGGATACAGATGGTTGAAATACAGATGGAGTTTTGAGGTAGAAAACCTTCATGTCTAGTTTTGTTAGGGAACTAGAATATAAACAGGTCACTTTGTTCTTGGCATTGGGATTCTTGGGTTCCCTAAGACAGAAATTGAGAGGGAACTCCAGAGAAATTTCCAGACAGATTTTATTAATCTTACGCTCAGCACAAGCGAGGCAGCGCAGAGGAAAGGAAGGTCCCCTGAGCCGGCTCCGGGGCTGGCTGTGCTTGGCTGCTTTTACAAGCGGGGGACAAGGCAGATTTGTGTGAAAAGGGAGGCTTGCGAAGGGTTCAGGGAGTGGGATTTTCCATGTCAGGGTGTGCTTGCTTCCTCCTGCCCGATTACTTGCCGGCTGTCTCTGTGCCTGCACTGTGGGGCAAGATGACAGTGTGGCCCATTACTGACACACACAAAAGGTCATATGGTGGCCAAACCTTGATCAGCGGCACACAAGGAACAGTAGATTTAACAAGAAAGCAGGCAGTTAGAAGAGAAACAAAATTAGATACTGCTGTGTTTTTGAATAAAGAGTAGAGGGGTGGTGACAATCTTGTGGTCAACTAATCCGGCATTGCCTCTGTCCATCTGGCATCCTTGGGGTACCAGGCCCAGGTCCTTATGCTGTCTCAATTTGTGGATGGGTTGAAGACGTACGGGAGTGTTCTGTGTCAGCCTCAGGATAGTGATGCTATCAGCTAGCAATACCTCAGGCCACTCGCTCGGGGCCATACAATTTGGGATGAGCCCACAGACAGTACCTCATCCTGAGCCAATGCTGTGGCTGGACCAGCCTTGATGTTCATAGTATGATTGCAGGATGCACCTGACAACTACCCTCAGAGAACTTTAATTGATTGTAGAGAAAAGAAGGTGGGGTGGAGAGAGAGACAGAAACAGTGATGGAAACATCAATCTGCTGTTTCACCCTTTGATACATTCATTGGTTGACTCCTGTATGTGTCCTGACAGGGGATCGAACCCACAGCCTTGGTGTATTAGGATGACACTTTAACAACTAAGCCACCCAGTCAGGGCAGAGAACTTAAAAGTCAGGCTTATTACTCACAGGTCCTGGAGGGTAGCTGGCACACTCAGGGCCACACAAGGAAGTCATGGAAGAGAGACAATGGACCCGGGGTTATGCCTTTATTAGGGTTAAGGGTAAGGTGCCAAACGTTTCATGGATTTACTGTTTATTAGTGAATTTAAAGCAAAAGAATGGAACTCTAGCATAGAAGGGGAAAGCAAGTGGTCAAATGATGAGTTTTCTCGGGCACTCAGAACTTTCTACAGAAGGGAAGTTTTGGGGTGGGGCAGCTTGGTTCTTAATCTAGTTGTGTAGCTGGCAATGATTATTCTAGATGGATGTCTTCTTTGAAATGGATGCCTTGGCAAGCAAATGCTTAATATCAGACACATTACAGTCACACAAGCTAACCGTTATGCACTTATACTATAGGAGTTGACCAAACGTGGAAGAATCGTCATGGGAAAGGAAAAGGTACAGACTAGGAATGAGTAAGACTATTGCACAGAAATGATTTGGGCTGAAAACTATAAATATTATTTATTTTCAGTAGTTATTCAGTACAATTAGGCAATTTTCTTTGAAAAGCCCTTTGGAGTAGACTTGAATGATAAGAAAACTGTCACTTATTTATTACACAGTATATACAAACCTTTTGTAGGCTATTTTATAACATCTTAACACCAGTGCACAAATGGTTAAGTTTTCTATGAGGTAACATAGACTCAGACAGGATAAGCTATTTAATGTCAAAATGTTACTAAATATGTGCCATCATTAGAACACAGTATTGCTTGGGAAATGAGAGGGAAAAAGTGCACTCTGGTTGTTTTGGGGTGATTTTTTTATAGACATTTTTTAATCCTCACCCAAGGATATAATCATTGACTTTAGGGAGAGAGGAAGGGAGAGAGAAACATTGATGTGAGAGAGAAACACTCATTGGTTGCCTCTCACAGGTGCCCAGCTGGGGATAGAACCTGCAGTGTGGGCAGGGGCACTGATGGGGGTCAAACCACAAGTCTTCGATGTGCGGGTTGATGCTCCAACCAACTGAGCCGCCCGGCCAGGGCTTTGGATGAGATTGTTATTTTATAAAGTACAATGCTACAGACCATGCTGATGGAAGTAATTTAATATAGACTAGGCAAGGAAACAAAGGTTCCAAAATGTGATAGACCGGGAAGTAGGCAACCAGAAAGAAGCTGAAAATCATGATGAAAGAGAACAATATACACTTTGTGAAATAAAATATTTAGAAACATTTCAGTCATTTTTATTTTGATGTTCTAGTATGAAAATTCATAGTTGTGAATTGTATTTATGTGTAATTTGTTCTTTACTAACATTTTTTTCCTTTAAAGTACAACGTTAATGTGAAAATTCAAGATACTTTGTGTTTTTAAAAGGCTTACATTACACTTGCAGATGGAAATGTTCTCAAAATTATTTTTATCAAGCATTATCTCTGTGTGGCTTTCTCATGTCCTGCTCTGATGGAAATGGCATTGTGGATACCTTGCAGTTGCTATAAAGCATTTTGAATGGATATTTTTTTAAGTAATGTTGAATATAAATGATATGATTCGGTAGAGTTTAATGTTGTGGAGTTTAGTATTTTCCAGTGGGAATGAGATAATCCAATCATTTACTCTTTTGTTGAAAGCAATTTCTTTCAAGATCACAAACATTTGGCTTACAATATTAATGACTCATCCTTGAATTTTTATATCATTATCAATAACCACACATACCATTTATGTTGTGCAGTGTGATTTCCGTTTTCACAGCTAGATTTTTGATGTTTTTATGTAGATACAGTGGCGTATCACATAGAGATGCTTCCACAATTATCTAGGCACAGTGTAAGCTGAATAAATATGGAATATCTTCAATTCATTTTCAGTAAAACTGACCTAAGGGCTTAGGTTAAGAGAAGCAAGTGAACATCACTTTTTTTTTCTTTTGGGTTCGATTTTTCTCCATGATTTGTAATGAAATAGATTAATGGGCCAAATCCTATTACCGATGAATCGATTTGCCTTGGACCTCTAGCAGGAAAGTCACAATAGCAATCAGCTTCAAATAAAAAACTTTAAAATAAAAATGAAGGACCATTTCAGGGAGGAAAGAATCTAGGCAGTGGTATAGAGGGAGACTTGTTTCAATCCAAATGGATCATTCAATTAAAAGCAAGAATTGTGCTGTTGTTTGTTGTTGATAAGGTGACATGTATAAAGTAGGTATTGTAGGTACCGTTAAATTATGGAAACAACTCATGCCTAAGTCAACTTTTATTGATTCTTAAAATATATTTTGAATATTTACTGTATCAAGCACTACTAGCTACAGTTATGAGTTGAGTTGTGTCCTGTTCCCCCTAAATTTGCTGCAATCCAAACCCATGGAACCTGTGAAATATTACTTGGAAATAGGGTCTGTGCGGATGCTATTGAGATGAAATCATCAGGGTGGGCCTCGTTCAACGTGACTGGTGTCCTTTGGACTCAGGCACACACAGAAATAAAGATGGCCCTGTGAAGGCAGAAGCAGATGTGAGAGCAAAACCAATTTTCCTTCTGCCCTTCTATGTTCTTCTGGCTGGTATTATAATAAAATTGACATGAGACAAATTAATAGGAAAAATAACCAAATTTATGATGTATATACATACAGGGGTTCCATAGGAATATGGGGCCTGAGGACAAACCTGGCAGTTGAGGCTTGTATGACATCTTGAGCTAAGAGGCAAGGGGTTGTGCTGTGGGACTCCAAGGGGCAGGACAGCAATTCACATGGAGATGGAAAAGCAAATGTTTGGTAAACTAGTGTTTGCTGTGCCTTCTTTGACAATGGGAAACAGGATGGACTTTGGTCAAATGGCTGTGCTAGGTTCTTCCTCATTTGTATTAAACTATAATTATGCATGAGGTTAGCTCCCTTCCGGGTCTAAATTCTTTAGGCAGGTAAAGGAAGGTCAAAGATTATTTCTGAATCTTTTGATTCTTAAAAATAAGCAGCTTAAAATAATATTGCAAGAGTTGTGTTTGGGGAGGGCAACTCTGCTTCCCCTTACAGTCACAGAGAAAGTCAAGTGACAAGAGGCAGAGCTGACTGCAGTAAATCAGTTGCAAGCCCAGAAACATGAAGGAGTGATGGACCAGCCCTAAAGTCTAGAAAGAATGAGGAAGAAATTCCTCTTCATGGAATTTAGAAGAAGCCCTACTGACACCTTGATTTGGGACTGCTTGTCTCCAGAACTGTGAGAGAATAAATATCTATGCATTAAATAACCTGGTTCGTGGCACTCTGTTATCTCTGCCCTAAGAAACTAATACAGAATTATGCATTCTAATAGTCTCTAAAAAAGCTCAATAGTTTGATCAATTTATCAAGCAAACTGTTGCAGTATTTCATTCAGATACAATCACATGTGTTAAGTATATAAGCGTACATGTAACAGGATGCAGCCAAGAGGGGGGCTCCAAATAGGGATTTGTAATGGGGTCCAGAACTCAAGGTGTCCAGGAAATATTAGAAAAATATGTATAGGACGCTCTCACCCCCGCAAGTCTGAACTGGAGGGGATGGGACTCCTGGAGCAGGGATATTCAGAGCTGTTTTGTATGGCAGCAGCTTTGTAGCTCACTTCTGGCATGGTCATTTAACGTATCTATAGCCTTCAACTGGTTTCATGGATATGTTAAATAGCTGTGGCCATGCTTTGAGCCAGGGGGATGGAAGTGACTTCCACCCAAGATGTAACTGGGAGGCAACCCTCCTGGTCACAGCACCTGCCTGAGCACTTGGAGGTGCTTGGCTCCATGCCATGGGGCCACACCTGCCCACAGTTAACATGGCAGCCCAGAAAAGCTGGAAGAATACAGTGTGCTGGCAGGTGTAGCTGACTGAATGAGAAGTCAGAAATGGGGCTGCAGAGGAAGATTGGCTCGGGGATTTAAATCCAGGTGCGGCAGCCATGCAAGGGGAGGAACACGTGGCTTGTGGCAAGAGGGGAGAACCCTGCGGCTTTGGGGCTCCCTTTGCCACACAGCTTAGGAAGCTGGGAAGCAAGATGTAGCAGTGATGTAGAGCTCTATCTTAGCAGTTCAAAAGAATGCAGGAGAGATGCTGCAGGAAGGAAAGACAGGACTATGAGGCTTTGGAGGAGTGGGACCCCTTGGCCTGAGGGAGAAAGGACCATGTGGCTTTGGGTTGCTCCTTTTGCCATGTGGCCTAAGAAGCAGGAGAAACTTTGCTTGGAAGAAAAGGGGTGAAAGGACTCTTGCTGGTGGGCCATGAGAAGGCGCCACATGGTTTTGGATTAACTGGAGATCGTGGTGGCGACACAGTGGATGGTGTCAGAACCGAGGGGCTACCTGAATCATGGACTTCTACTTCTTTTCCTGAGATACGGTACCCTGGACTGGGCAGAGGGGAGAAGGAAGGACTGTGCATTTGTGGGTATTCTAAAGAACTTTAGTATTTTAAAGAAGACATTAAGTCATTACTCCAAGCCTGTATAACTTGAAAATAAATAATTCCTTTCCTTTTCACCAGCCTCAGGCATTGAGAGACGTCTTTCCTTTGGCAGCGAGCAAAATGAACCTAGTACGGGATGGGGGACCCCAGGAGCACAAGGGGGGTCCTTTTGGTAACAGTATATTGTTGGGTGCCCCCACTCTGTTCTGTAACATACACATATAAATGTATACTAAACTTTGAGACACTTTGCTAGTCACTTGTGATAAATAAAAAGGTACTCAGACACAGTAAATATATTTAAGGAACTTATATTACTAAGACAAATAAGACATAGCAAAAAATTTCAATATGCATGAGAATATCTCTAGTTCATGACAATGATACAGATATCAATAATTTCTAGTGCATAAAGAGATACTGTCACTAGATATACTTCATGGGAGAAGAAGCACTTGAGTCGAGCTTAGAATGCAGTAGATCCTCCCACTGGGATGTGTTCCAGGACCCCCCAAGTGAATACAGGAAACCAGAGAAAGTACCGAATTCTCATTGGCTTCAACTCTGCCAGAAATATGGCAGCAGCTTATTCATTGGCAGACTCATCCTTTCTAGTATTTTGTACATTTTTTAGTACAAAACTATTCCTGAATCTGTAACCATTCCTTTCTTGCAGTAAATGGTTTGGTGTCATTCATTTCAGGGAACCCCTTGCTGAAGTCTCTGCAGAGACTAAGCACTTGTCACACATTGTGGCTGTAACTTTTGCAATTTCACGTGACAGCAAAAGTAGCACGAATTTCTTTTTCCTTCTTCACAATTTCACAGAGAGATTTGTTCTTACTATAGATCTTAGCAACCTCAGTATAGGATTTTTTTCCTTATGAAGTCAAGAACATTAACCTTTTCACTTGAAAAGAAAAAGGACACTTTATAGCTCCTCTGGCATATCTGAATTGCCAGTTTGAGTACGCTTACCCTTTGAGGCCATTATTAAGTAAAATAAGGGTGATTTGAAAACAAGCACTAGAATACTGTGACATTTGGCTGAAGGGCCTACTATGGATAGGGAGCTTATACAGGGTGGAGATGCTGGACAAAGGCATGATTCAGGTTCTGGTGGGAAGGAGCTGGATTGGTGAGATTTCATTTTGTTACTCATAGCTGCCATTTAAAACTTATGCATTGTTTATTTATAGAATTTTCCATTTAATATTTTTGTAAGTGTGGTTGACTGTGGGTAACTGAAACCATGGAAAGCAAAACTGGGATAGAGAGGGACTGCTGTAGTTTAGATTTGAATATGCAAACTTGGAAGGAAGAACTTGAGGAGGTAACCATAGTGCAGAACCACAGAGACAGAAAGCGCAAGTGAGTAAGATATAAACACTCATGCTTTTGCTACTATTCTAAATTTTCTTAGCAGCGGCAAGTGCACTGGGTAAAGTTTTGACATCAAAACCATGTTTTTCCATTCTTTTCTTATGGTCTCAGCTTCTCAGGCAGCAGGGATGGGTTTCTAAAAACTGTATCCTCAGGGTAGAGATGATAAGAGTAAAACAAAAGAAGGACCAAAACAAGGAGGCAAATTCTTCACTTTTGAGTGTTTGTAAACCTCTTGTGGAGTCAATGTTTTGAAAAGTCTGAACTTTCAAGAAACCTGTGATTGTGACAGGAAAGTATATTTATTTTTGTTTCACTTCCAGAAGCTCCAATTAAATATGAAGAGCCCAAACCAATTAGAATCTGAGCCAAGAATAGATATCTTGGAGTGGAAGTGAGGGTTAGGCTGATTAGCATATAGAAAGAGACAGCACAATCTTAGAAACAATGGTTCTGGGAAGTCCCCAGCCCTTGTTTTTTGGACTAAGGCCCAAAGAGTGGAAGAGATGAAGTAAACCTCTAGATGTAAGGAGAAAATACTAATTCATTGGCTTCTCACAGCATAATACAGAAAGTGACAAGTCTTATGGGAAAGTCCACCATCCAAAATAGCAACCAAGATTAGAGTACCAATCCTGAAGAAAATTTCTTAGATTTGTATGAGGCCAATCATACAAAATCATGAACTCTGAAGCACTGTGAAGAGATAACCAAAATTCTTGAGCACTAGACCCCAGCAATGATTCAGAATTGTTGGAAAGAGCAAGCTAGTGCCAGAATAGAACTCATGGTTAGAACGAAGAGGATGCAAATTGAATGGTTCTGACCATTAAAATAGTGTATGGGGCCCTGAACTGGGTCAAAGGAGACGATGTGAGTAGTGTGGGCCAGACTGATATGATCTACTTTTCTGTACAGAACAGAGAAGCCAGAAAGTGGCATGAGGACCATAGGCCTCCCTTCTAATGCTGGGAAGATATATATGCATATCAGCAGGGAGACCCACATTAAGTGGCTCCCCAACTTGGTTCTTGTCTCCTCACAAGAGAAGAATATATAATTATATAATTTTTTAAAACATGAACTTTGCTACTTATGGTGAATATTAAAATCCAACCTTACCTTTCATTATTAATGCTTAAATTGGAATGTTTCAAACTGAGAGAAAACTCATTTAATTGATATCCCTGTGTCTAGAAATGTATGCAAAGTCAAACCTCTCAGTTCTCTGTCTTCAAAAGCTGTCTGGCCCTGGCTGGTGTGACTCAGTTGGTTGAACATTGTCCTGCAAAGCGAAGGTCGCTGGTTTGATTCCTGGTCATGGCACATGCCCAGGTTGCAGGTTCAGCCCCCAGTTGGGATATGTATGGAAGGCAAAGAATTGAGGTTTCTCTCCCTCTTTTTCTTCCTCCCTACTCCCATCTCTGCCCTCTCTGTCTCAAAAAAAAAAAAAAAAAAGAAAAATATTTAAAAAATAAAAACTGTCTGATCTTAATCCCTAGTGCTGGACTCTGCCAGACCTCGTTGCTGAGTGAGTGGCCCAAGCAGCATGGTGCAGGGGAGCAGTGTGCATCAGATTTTGGAAAACAAGGTATCTAACACCAGATCTGAAAGGTAGGTTAAGGCAATCAACAGTACATGAAGCAATTGATAAGGTACCAAGTTATTAGAAAGGTTTAACAGCTCAAAGGAAAAGTAAGGGAAAGCTCCAGGACTTGACCATGAACTAGATAAAGAGGTTAAAACCACTCTCAATAGATTCTCATTTTAATACAAAGGCTCATGTCAACCAGGTTATAAGCAGGTTTGGGATAGAAAACATTATTTGAAGAAAAAGAATCTTCAAAACTCTCTACAGAGTGCCTCAGATTCTTTTAAAATCATGCTTTTATTTTCTCAAATAACTAAAATTTTGGAAAATCTGTTTCTTTGCAAAATTCCTGGAGTAGCATAAGAAGATTGTAAAGTAGGAACTGAGAAGTGTCTGCTATGCCTCACACAGCTCAGTCATTTTCTGTAGGCCTGCTGGTCGGTGTCCAGGGTTTCCAGCATCCTGAGTCAGAAAGACAGTTCATGAGTACTCACCAGTTTTTGTTTGTTTGGAGGGAGCAAAGTCTTCTAAGATAGGCACTTGTAAATTATTTTTGTAATTTGTTAAACAAATATGTAATTTTAAGATTTGCAAGAATTGACCTTACTACTCAGGATGACTGATTACTACAGAAGTTATTAACTGGAAATTACAAATGCACAGGACTGCTGAGCCCAGTTTAGATTACATAGAATCAGTAAGCAAAGCAAACCAATTACTTTCATTGCATTTTTTAAAATTCAGTAAGTATGTTGTTATTTTTAGTCACATAATGCATACAATATTTGGGGCTATTCATGTATGTTTGTTTAACACCTGAATGCTTTGTATAAACACAACTGGAATAACAGGATCTCTTTTAAAAAGGGAAACTAGATTTTTTAAATTAAATATATATCTCCAATGCTTTAAAAATAATGTTATTTCCAATTAATAAAAGTATATTTTAGTTAGGATCTATTTAAGTTCTCACAAAATATAATTTGCGTCTCTTCAAGAACTGCTCATCCCTGGTGTTTACTGCGCTTCCTCTCTTCAGCAAACAGTAAGTAATGGGATGTAGTCACCAGCCATCTAGAAATGCTTTTTCTCAGTTTATTGGTAAATATTAAATAAATGTTTTATGTTTGTGCTGTGAAATGTTAGATGCAATGTGGTAAAATTTATTCTTTAGTATATCCATTTAATTATTTAATATACATTCAGCAGCAATAGATATCGGGACATTCGGGGTGCATTGGCACTGTAAAAACAAGTAATAGGAGGCCTTTGATCTGAGGACTTTACAGGATAGCAGAGTGGTGGGCTCTCTCTCCTACAGTTAATGGTTAACAGTTGTAGTCACACTACTTTCATCTTAACAGCTAACATGCAGGGCCTGGCAAAAATAATGCCCCCTGTTTATTACAAAATCTTTTATTATAAAATCATAAACATGTAATTCTGCAACATAACAGTAGCACACTGAATCATGCCATATGATATTTTAGGTGAAATGTTCAAATTGCTGTCTGTGGCCTGCAATCACGTGCCCTACCAACCACAGTCAAGCAAGCCTTACTTCTGCCAGACCCTGCATATTGATTGTTAAATACTTTACATGTATTAATTCGTGTATTCCTTAAAATAACCCAAAAAGTATAATAAGCCCCTTTTAATGTGATCTTCATTTCACAGATGAGAAAAGTGAGGTATAGATAAAGTAATTAGCTTAAAAACACACGACTAATAAATATCAGAGTCAATATTTGAACTAAGGCAGTCTAACTCCAGCATGCTTTACCCCCCTACATAAGAAGTAAAAATGCTCAGGATGCTGTTGAAGCATACAGAAAATCCATTACATCAGGTTGAAGAAAATCTTTTCAGTGGAGGTTAAGTTTAGATTTGACAAAGGCCTAGGACAAAAACTCTGAAGAATGGGAGACCTGTGTGGAAGTCAGTGATGGATAAGGTCTGTGTGTTTGAGGCAGCAGGATGTTCTGTGGAGTTGATCAAAAGCATTCCTGTGGAAAAACACCAGAAAATAGAGTAGGATTTTAAAGCAAGCATCAGGACACGATGGACCTTGAATGAAAATCTGAGACATCTGAACTTTATTCTGGAAACTAGGGAGAACTAGTGAACTATTTTCAGTTTTAACCAAAGCAACAATCTGATTATATATCATGTGCCATTTAGAAAGTTCACACTGGCAGCAATCTGGAAGGTGGATTGAAGAAAGGCTGACTATACAGGATGACTGAAGGAAATCAGCAAAGGTTGATGGAAACCCAAACATGGATATTGATGTGAAGGGAAAAGGAGACAAAGAGAAAAGATATCTAATTTTAGTACTTAAAAGAGCTTTCATTTCTGTGTACTAGACATTTTACATATATAATCTCTAATTCCCAACTAGTTCTATTAGAGAAATGTCATTAGTGATATTTTATAATGAGGTAATAAGGGCTTAGACAGGTTAAATAGCTTATTCAAGTTTTACAGCTAGTCAGTGATAGACTTGGGATTCAAATCTATGGTTTCTGTTCTTTCCAGCCCTTTTCAGCTTTTCTGGCCTCAGTGAATGGCACTACAGATTTCACAAGGAACTTAGCAGTTATCTTGAAACAGCGTTCTTCTCCACCTTCCACAGCTAAATCATCACCAAGTCCTGTCAGTCACATTTCCTAAATATTCCTCAGATCATTTATTTTTGGCATGTGTGTGGGCAGTGTAGTTCCCTGCTATACTTATTGATATCATAGAATTCTCAATAACCTGCAAATTGATCCCCCCAGCCTTCTCTAAACTTTCCTTTAACCCATTCTCCATTCTACATTGCAGACTAATATGCAAAATACATTTGTGATTATGTTCCCCAAAGCTTAATACCCTTTAATGCTATATACTGCTCTTTGGGAAGAAGCTAGAATTTTGACTATGGCCTTCAGGACCCTGCATTATGCAACCTCTACCTCCTGCTCTCTTGCTTCCTCTTTATACCAGTCTTCCCCTACTTTCTCTCGCTGGGGCCACTCGCCTTCCTCTAGTCCATGGTACACACCATTTGCATATATTGTTTCTTTTTGCTGGAGTACTTTCCCCCTCTTAATTAGATATTTGTACCCAACCTACTTTGAGTTCACATGTAACTTCCTCTAGGAAATTCTCTTTGACCTACTTATGTCAAATTCTTCTACTAAGGAACTTAGAACACCTTAAGGCAGGGGTGTCAAACTCATTTTCACTGGGGGCCACATCAGCCTCACGGTTGCCTTCAAAGGGCCTAAATAATTTTAGGAGTGTATAAATGTACCTACTCCCTAACTGTTAAGGAGTTGAAATTACATTCGGCTCTTTAAAGGCAACCGTGAGGCTGATGTGGCCCCCAATGAAAATGAGTTTGATACCTCTGCCTTAAGGGAAGGTCAAGAAGAGTTCTTTCCATGTGGAAATATTAGTTCTCCAATTGACACATGTAATATAAAATGTGGGTGGATTAAATTTACAGATCACAGATGGATAGTTGAATTTACAGACCAAGTTTTCTTGAACATACTATCATTTAAGGCTAAAAAAATACGGTCTTCTAAAGTCTCCTTTTTATTTTTGGATGGAATTCTGTGCCAAATTTCTCAATGTAAAGGTATGTGTGTAAGTCTGTATATATGATAGTGTGTATGTATTCACGGTTAAAGGCAACACATTCAGATTTAAGGGTATCATTTTACAGGTTATATCAACGGCAGAAGAACATTAGTAAGAAGGCAGTGGCAGTAGCAATGAGTAGCAAGATATTTGGGGGAGGATATATTAAAACAAGTAGGGCAAATAGGGAAGAAAAAGACACAAAGAAAAACATAATTTTAAGCTAGTTGCACTAGATGTATGATTTGTTCCACGAAAATTTAGGCTTGATTTGGTAGACAGAGGCATTTCTAGGTAATGGTTCTTTAATGCCCTGCCTTGTGCCTTTGAATTGCCTATCTTGCTTCAAAGGAATGGTCTAAACTTGTTCTCATTCTCTTTTTATTAATTTAAATATTCCAATATGCTTTTAATAAGAAAAATGCTTTTCTATGCCCTTCCAAAGTTTTAGACTCAATATATACAAAAAGACATCATCAATGAGTGGCAGGGATACTTTTCAGGAAAACTTTTGTTTACTTTCAGTTAAAACTATAACATTATAGCCCATACTCAGGTGCCAACAATGGACTCTTGGTCCCTTTCAGAGAAGCACATTTGAATTGTCACCTTAAACATTGTGAGGCTCTCTGACTACTGCACCAGATGAGTTTCCTTTCCACTGTGGAAAGTGTTACATTTGAGTGAAGTGGGAGCATGCAAGGCATAAGAGACACCAAGGTGAAGCCTAATATATCTTGTCAGAGATCTGTTTACTTATTGAAAATAAAACTCTATTCTGATAGAATATACATATGGTGAAGTAAAAGTAAAGTCCACATGGCTTTTTAAGACTAAACATGGACTTGAAAAAAGTTTGATATTTGTGATGGGTTTAACTTCCTACTCTCCTTTGATGTGTCAGTGTCTTGCTGGGAAAGTTTAAGAAGCCGCAAGTATACAATCTCCAAGCTCCAAAGGTTTTTTTTTTTGGTTTGTTTTGCTTTTTTAAGTTTAGTATATAATTTGTTTAAATCTTTTTAATAAGAAGATATAATGGTAAGTGTAAATGTAGAAATTCACAATAACATTCTTTATTTAGGACTCCTTCCTGAGACATCTGACTGAATGCCATCACTTCCTCTGAAAATCACCCACTCACTTCCTGGACAGAGAGGGAAATGGCACAGAGAAAGCACATGGGTGAGGTCAGATCTGGCTCCAAATCTTCATACCGTACTAAACATCTGGTGTAGCTACTTAACTTCTAGGTCTGTTTCTTTGCCCTTTGGATGGGGACAGAAATCCTATATTGCATGTTGTGAGACAAAGTATATACATTGTAAAGCAAATGATTATTTGTTGCTGCACAGAAAGTGGCCATCATCACAAATGTGTGTTCTCCCTTTTCTAAGTGGATTTGCATTCTATTGGTAAGTTAACTCTACCTCATTCATTTTGGTGTCCTTAAAATATAGTAAAATAGTTTACAAATTTTTCATGTTCAACACAATCTTTGAATTTAATTGTTGCTATTATGTAACTTGTTTTTTCCACCTTGCATGGGTGAGTTTTTTGTATGATACATACATACCCTTGACTTTATATGAGCTTTATGAGAAGACAAGTTATGCCTTAATTGTTCATGTAGGCCCTCATACTTACCAGACGGTTTTTGGTTATCCTGGGTACATGATGAATATTTGTTTAATTTCTTTCTTCAAACAGTTCTAATTCAAAATGGGAAAATATAACAAGAGACATTGAAATTAAGACCTGACAGTAACCAGAAGGGAGGTGGGAGAGGATAATGGTGGGGGAAGGGCTTTCATGAACAGCTATAAAGGACACATGGACAAAACCAAAGAGGGGTAGGATCAGGAGTAGGAAGTGGGGATGGTTGGGATGGGGGGAAATGGAGACAACTGTATTGAACAATAAGAAAAATAAATAAATAAAAACTGAAAATAAAGAAGTATCGAAAAAAAGAATACTATGAAATAGGGCTTTGTCTCTTGTATCATAAGCAATTAAATTTGTGCTGAGAACCTAAAAAAATTAAAATAAAAAAATAAAATAAATAAAACGAAAGGTGGAGCTGTATGACAGAAATTCTGCAAGTAGTCATCGCCAGTCCAAGATGACCCGCAGAATGCTCAGTGTGAGGACACGTAAGGACAGTTAAGACATCAGGCTTATTCCTCACTCTCGCTCTTATCCAAACTCCAGTCCAATTTCAAGCTGCGTCAATGCTCTTCTCACAGTGCTTTTTGCTTCTATTTCTCCTCTTTCCAACTACTTACTGCCTGATGGTAAGACTTTTCTAAATATTTTTATTTTACATCCTCACTTTTTTCAATTACACTCTTTTGCATTCTACTTACATATTGATCTTAACTTGCTTTACGTGATTAAATACTATCTTAACTTGCTTTACATGATTAAATACATTTAGTTTGCTAAGACATTAGAAAGTAAAGACCATCACAGGAGAGAAGCAGGTAGAGCAGAACCTAAAAATATACAGGATTTACAAAATAGAGATAAATGAGCAATTTCCCAAAGTAGAGGGCAGTTCATGTGCAAATGAAATAGTGTAATCAAGCAGACAACCAGCTACTGTTTTCAGAGCCATTTCTACATAAATTTTCATCATCCCTTGTACGTGAACTCCATCTGTGTGTGCTGCTGCTGCTCATTTCCTATTTGCCTGAGTTACATGGAGCTGTTCTCTCCAAGAATCTCATGGACTTTTGCTCTGCTCTCTCTTCATGTTCTTCAGCAGGGCTGCCTCTTCCGATAAGCCCTGAAGCAAACTTCTTTTATTTCTTAGGGAGACTATGAATTGCCTACCATTAGCACTTCCTACACTTTTCCTTAATAACAGGAATGCACTGGTTTGGAGGAGCAATGCACTAAGCTCAAAGTACTTGGCTTTCACGAGTCTCTTTCAGTCAGGTATTGTCATATGACTATATTAGTCAGTGAAGTGTATCTTAAGGTTTTTTGAAAAAAAATTTCTTTTCTTATATTGAAACTGCCTCTTCTATTTTGTTCTTTCTACCTAGAATGTGGATATGAGATAAGAGGAGCGACGCTGTCTCATAGCTATGAAGTAGCAAGTGTGAACATAAAGCCAACACCCTGGTAGACTCAGTGTGAAAATACAGAAACAAGTTAAACCTGTATTTTCACCTGAACCCATCTCCCAAATGATATATTAAAACCTGTACTGAATTTGTCTTATATTTAATGCAGAATTTGAAAGTTAATATCTTTATTCACAGTTTGATTGTATTTTCCCAAAATTAGTTCATTTCTCCTAATTATGCTCATAGGCATTGCCATTCATCAATCACTGAATAATGAAATCTAGAAGTCAGCCAAGCCTCCTTTCTTTTACTTTTTTGTTCAAATGGTCAAGTCTTGTCACCTTCTAAGTAGCTCTCAAATTTAACTTCTTATCCACAACATACAATAACTCTGCTCCTTTTCATATACTTTTCCCCATCATATTTGGTTGTTGATAGCACAAAATTACATCTTTATATATTATGTGCCCCAAAACATAAACTTATACTTTTTAAAAAATATAGTAGGCTCTTAAATTATGTAGAGAATAAGATTTAAAATTATAAATCAAAGTCACAGTAATACTAGCTTTTACATTCATTGATTTTTTTCTTTAAATGTTAGTCTCTTAAGTCCTATAGAAAACAAAAACATGCAATTCCAAATCATTACTACAATAATACTAAATTTTATAATTGCTCATGTGTTTACTTTATTGAGATCTTTATTTCTTTATATGGCTCTGGGTTACTGTCTAGTGTCCTTGTGTTCCATCTTGCAGGGGTCCCTTGAGCACTTTTTGTGGGGCAGGGCTAGAGGTTACGAACTCCCTCCACTTTAGTTTATTAGGGACTGGACCTTCATTTCTCCATCACTCTGGAGGGACAGTTTTGCTACATATAGGATTTTTGGTTGATGCATTCTTTTCTTCAGCACTTTGACTATA
>PVJI01025462.1:0-20445 GCA_004026765.1 Micronycteris hirsuta | reverse complement strand
AAAAAAAAAAAAAAAGAAGTCTTCAAGGACTTGAATTTTTCCACTCAGTATTTTTCTAAGCTTTATCCACATTATATTTTCATTCATCTGCAGTATTTCATTATATAAATATGCCACAATGTACCATAATTAAGCATTCTGGTGACAGATATTTGAATGGTTTATACTTTTTGCTCTAATCAACATTATTACATCAATATAAGCCTCCAGGTGCAGGTGAACAAGAATTTCTTTAGGGCATGCTTTAAACCAAGTGAAACTGGTGGGATGCAGCACATACAAATTCCCAGCTTTACCAAAAATGCCAAATTGTCTTCCAATTATATCACCTTTTAATGCACCAGCAATAAATGAATTATAACATTTCCTCTCCAATGCTTGGTAAATTTAGATTTCTTAATTGGTAGCATTTTAGAACATATAAAATGGTATCATATTTCCTTGATTAGACTGAAGAACTTTTCAATGTTGGAATAATTATATATGTTCCTTTCTGCATTCCTTTGTTCAAAGATTTTGGCCATTATTATTGGGTTGTCTTTTCTTATTAATTAGTAAGTAGATTTTACATATTCAGGACCAGGACTGACTATATTAACTTGCAGGGCCCAGTGTAAAATAAAAATTCAGGGCCACTTATTCCAAAATTAAGAACTTCAAGAGAGTGAGAGCTGAGCATTAAAATAAGTATGAGGTCCTGTGTGACTGGACAGGTTGTACATCTATACAGCAGCCCTGTTCGGGATACTAGTTCTTTATTATACATAGTATTTACTGTTTTTTTCAAGTTTGTGATTTACCTTTTCATTGTATGTATAGTGTCTTTAGATGAACATTAATTTTAATGTAATTAAAAATATCCTTTTTTTTCCATTTGCGTCTTCTGTCTTACTGAGAAAATCCTGTAGTCTTCATAAACTTTTATGGTTTTGCCTTTCCATTTGAGTTCTAAACCATGGGTGCTTTCCAAGCATCAGTGAGTTCACAGCTCTCTCCTCTCGGCTGTTATGTCCCATTCTTCATTAATAACATTTTATAGGACTTTATGACCTTTATGATAGCTGCGTCCTAATCATTATCATTTCATTCATTTCTGGGCAAGCTCACTCAAATTGGACTGGAGTCTCTACTACATCCAAGTTTGGAATTATTTACATTTGTCAGTAGTAATTCAAGTCAGAAATTTATCTTTTTAAAGATTTTATTTATTTACTTTTAGAGAAAGGAGAAGGAAAGGAGAAAAATGAGAAAAATAGCAATGTGCGAGAGATATATCAATAGGTTGCTTCTCACACGCCCCCCAACCATGGACCTGGCCAGCAACCCAGGCACGTGCCCTTACTGGGAATCAAACTGGTGACCTTTAGGTTCACAGTCCAGTGCTCAATCCACTGAGCCACACCAGCCAAGGCCCAAGTCAGAAATTTTAATTAAAATGTTCACACATTGCCCTGGCTGGTGTGGCTCAGTGGGCTGAGCCCTAGCCTGCGAACCAAAGAATCATCAGTTCGATTCTCTGTCTAGGGCAAATGTCTGGATTGCAGGTCTGGTTTCCTGTACGGGGCGCATGAGAGGCAACCACATGATGACGTTTCTTTCCCTCTCTTTCTCCCTCCCTTCCCGTCTGTCTAAAAATAAATAAATAAAATCTTAAAAAAAGAAAGAAAATGGAAAAGAAAAATATTTTTTTAAAAAGTTCAAGCACTAGTTAGAACAGTTTACATTTTAAAAACAGAGACAAAGTTTGAAAAATCTTCAAGTTTCATAAAATTCCTAGGAATCAAAGGAGAGCATAAAATTGTTGCTGTTAAGGTTGAAAATTTTTTTTATTTTCTACCTTCAAAAGAAAACTCAGCTAGGAAGCAAGTAATTTAATTTTAGTCAAGATTTCTTTGTTTTTGAACTAAGATCAATAATAATTTTTAAAGTGAGAGAAATGTTATAAAACAAATTTCAGAATGATGTCAAACTATATCAAACTGCTTACTTTCCCAAAATTTAAGGAGATCAGTCAACTCAAAATTAACCAATTTGCTGGTACAGGGTGTTGACAGTGGAAAAGGCTATGTGTGGGGGGGCAGGGATATATGGGAACTCTTTGTACTTCCTGCTCAATTTTGCTGTGAACCTAAAACTGCTCTAAAAAATAATGTCTATTTAAAAAGGAAAAAAGAAAAGGCAATGTTTTGATTGCTGGAAATAAAAAGATTTGACAGAGCACCAGCTAACGATGAATGTAAATATGTATATTGCTTACTTTTCTTGGACAGTCAACAAAATTACTGATTTTTATCACAGAATTCAAGAAAAACTATTCTTTAAGTTCCTAATAATGCTTTAGGTATAAACAATGTTATTAATGACCTAACACATGAAGATCCACTCACACAACTTCATTGTTGGTGCGGTGGACAATTTACCCTATTTTTCGGACTATAAGATGCACTGGACCATAAGGCACACACCTAGGTTTTAGACCCTGCTCCACCGCCGCTGCCCCCCTCCACCCCGCCACAGGAAGCCAAGTAAGCTACATTCAGACTATAAGACACACCCCCATTTTCCTCCCAAATCTGGAGGGAAAGTGCATCTTATAGTCCAAAAAATACAGTACTAGAAGGAAAAGTTCTAGACAAACAATAAAGATCCATTACACTCTAAAGGAATGGGGGCAAGGAGAGAATTTCAAAAGCTCACACTGAGAATTGCCCATGACCAATCCAAACTCCTACACAGATTCCATTTCTGGTCCCTGTTCAAGTAAAAGTACTTTTCTACAAAACCAAAACAAGAAACACTATGCCTCAATCATATAGTTTATATTACATCAGTTTTAAGATGGCATTTTTTTCACATTTTAACATCTTTGATACAGAAATGCATCTTACAGTCACCATCAGACAGCAGGTGTAATGTGTACAAGGTCACTGCCTACACATCTGAACTTTCTTTTTCTTGATGGCCTAATAAGACAACTATAAATTAGTAATATTTCAGTACACAAACCATGCAAGGTCCATTTGAGGTGAGAATAAATTTTTGTTGACATCTTCTGGTAAAAATTACCAAAACCCCTAGAATGAGCGTTGAGGTTTATGAAAATTCATCTCACTATATTAAGAATTACCCACTCTGCTGTACATGTTACACCTGAATTAGAAAAAAATAAAGATAGAAATAAAGAGACTTCATTTCCGCTTGAAAACCTGGTGAACGTTCAAAGAAAAGAAAGTCTTTAAGATATGAATAGACTCTTACTCTCACTAATTAGAAAAATGCAAATTAAAAATACAGTGAGCCCTAACTGGTGTGGCTCAGTTGGCTGGGCAACATCCCACAAAACAAAGGACTGCCAGTTGGATTCCCGGTCAGGTCATGCCTGGGCTACAAGTTTGGTCCCTGGTCCCTGGTCCCTGGTCCCTGGTCTGGGTATGTGCAGGAGGCAACCAATAGCTGTTTCTCTCCTTCTCTTCCCCCCTTCCCCCACCTCATAAGTAACATATTTCTCTAAAAAAATACAAAAAAAAAAAATGCAGTGAGACACCATTTCAACACACCCATTTGGGAAGAAATCCCTATATGCTAAGTAGAGGGATATAGTTATATATATCCCCATATGCGAAGTATATGTTACTTTGTTGGCCAGGTTGTGAATAAATATGTACTATCTATCCATCATAACACCACCACAATGATAATTATGTAAATTATGTGAAGGACGTGTTAACCTTATTGTGGTAAATACTTTGCAATACACACACATATCAAATCATCACACTGCACACTTTTAACTCATATGTTATATGTCAACTAAATCTCAAAGCTAGAGGTAGGAGGAGAAATATACATTATCCCTTATTATTAAAGGGGGAGCCTAGGTCCAAACATAAGAGCAATTTGGCAACATCTCAAAATGACAGAGATATATAGTGTTTGAATAGCAGTATCACATCTGAATTTATTCCATAATTATATACTTGCATATGGGCTCCGTTCTGACCAATCAGGAAAGTGCTCTTTGGACGAATCAAACTGTGAGGATTTGGAGTCCTCATTTGCAAAAGGACAGACCAAACAGGAACCAGGGGCAGGGACTTCTGGCTGTAAAGGCAGTTACCCTCTGGCTCAGAGAAAGTACTGTCCATTTTCCACTGAAGACTGAAGACTGAGTTTCCCCAACATCAAAGTTGTAACACAGAACTTTTCTCAAGAACAGAGCTGTCTAGCCAGAGAGCGGACTGGTCCCAGGGCTGTCTCGCAGCCATGCTATATCACAACTGACCTGAATAAAGTTTCCTTCTTTACTACACCCTAAATTGGGGTTGTTGGTGGTGCTGAATTGACACCAATGACCATCAGTTGACAGTTTACAAAGTTTTTGTTTCAGCCTAGAGTTTACAGTCAAAATTCTGTATAGCTTATTGGTGTAGTTTTTGTTTTTTTTTTTTTAATTCTCCCTTTCAACTTGATTGTTATTCATAAGAAATCCACTTAGGTCTTTTTTTGATCTCTGAACTTTTTATTGGCCTCCTGCCCTGCCAAGGGGTGCCTCACTTCTGCTGCCTTTAACGCCTCAAAACTTTGGTACCATTGACCTCAGCCACCACTTTGCCATCCACAATTCTGCAGGTGGTGATCTTTTGGATGGTGTGAATGGAGTGGCTTTGGTCCAGGGCATCAACAATATCAAAGCCCCACCTTCTCTCAGTAAGTGGCAGTAAGTGGCAATCTCAGCCAGCAGCTTGACCTTGATGTTCAGCAGGGCCTCTTACTCCTGGGCCTGGTGCTGCCCCTCTGCCCAGGTCTGGGACAGCAGGATGCCATTGAGCTGTTCCATCTCCATGGCATGAATACCTCCAGCTCCCTTGGGCTGTTCTCCAAACTGGCCTTCAGATCTCTCAATAAGTCCAGGTCAATCTCCAAGGACTGGACCATATATCTCAGCTTCAAGTGTCATCTCAGCAGCTCCTATCTGAGGTCTGTGAGGTGACCACTGTGGTGCTCTCCTCAATCTGCTGGACCAGTATTTGCCTAGCTCCTCTCAGTTCTTCCAAGCAAGGTCATCACACTGGGCCCAGATGTCTGCCATGATCTTGCTGAGGTCCTGAGATTTGGGGACATCCAACTCCATGGTCAACCCAGAGCTGGCAATCTGGTTTTGTAGACCATTTACTTCCTCCTTGCAGTTCTTCTTCATGAAAGCAGCTCCTCCTTGATAGCTTCAACCTCGGTCTCCAGCTATAGCCGAGTGATAGAGGTGTTATCAATGACCTTTCAGGGCCAGCTCTGTCTCATACTTGACTCTAAAGTCATCAGCAACAGGACGGGTATTATCAATCTGCAGAATGATACAGGGATTGTCTACAGAATTTGCAAAGAACCCTCAGGTCCTCAATGATCTTGAAACAATGCCCCCAGTCTCTGACCTGTGGTCTCTTCTCCAGGTGTTCCAGATTTTGTTCTCCAGTCTCCAATTATCAGCCTCTGGGTTTCTCACCCTTTCCAAGTAGGAGGCCAGGCAGTCATTCAGGCATTGCAGCCTGATGCCACCTATGCCTGCCAGACCCTTGGCCATCGTTCTGGATGCCACCTATGCCTGCCAGACCCTTGGCCATCCCTGCAGCCAGGCCCCTAGATCCTCAGCTGCCCCATACACTGGTAGAGTGGGATACCAAGATTGGGGAGCCCAAGCCACCAGAATCTGCATACATGCTGGCCACAACGCTGACAAGCCAGACCCGGTGGTTGGGCGACTGCACAGAGACCAGGGTCCAGTAGTTTGTGGAGAAGCTAGGGCTGGTGCTGAAGGTCAGGTTGTTCAAGGAGAAAGGCGAGTAGCCAAGACTCAGGTTCAAGCTGCCTAGGTCCATTTTTGTATGTATTTCACTTAGGGTTTTTTTCTTCTTATCCTGATAGATTTTGTATATTTGTTTATGATTATGTGAAACATTATATGGTTCTAAAAGTAGACATATATAAAAAGATATGCTCAGAAAAGCATCCCTCTCCCATCCCTACTACACCATTTCCATCCTCTTCATTTCCATCCACATTGCTGCCACCCAAATCCTGTAGGCAAACCAGTATCATCAATTTCTGGCTATCCTTCCTGGGTATGTTTTTGTACAAATGTGCAAATACATATGCATATTCTTGGTTCTCTCTTTTTCTTACCTAAAAGGCAGCACACTATAGTTATTCTTTTGCACTTATAAGCAGTATGTTTCTTGATTCCTCTGTTCCAAAGTCCTATGTCTCTTCCTAGTTCAGTCACTGCCCCTAGCCCACCCAGGATAATGGTGACAGCTGAGGTACTGAACATTGGTTTAAAAAAAAAAAAAAAGAAAAAGAAAACCCTCTATGAGGGTAAAACAAATGAAGTCTATAAATTGTTAGATAGTCCAGGAAAATTCCTCCTGCAGTCCAAAGACCAGATTATATCAGGAAATGCAGCCAGAAAGAATCACCTAGAAGGAAAAGCTACAATCTCAAATAAAATTACTAGCTGTATTTTGCAGTTGTCATAGGAGGCAGGTATCAAAATTGCTTTCACCAGAAAATGTGAAGAGACAGCTTTCATTGCACCTAAGTGTGAAATTATTCCAAATGAATGGGTTTGTAGAACAACAGCAACTGTTTCTGTTCTCAAAAGAAAACTGGTGTCAAGGAAGGGTACAAGTTTTACCTTCCTCAGGAGATGTTTTTTAAGGATGATGTCAATGACAATCCACAGTGATCTGAGGAACAGATCACTGCTGCAAAATTTTGCTTTGCTGGACTTGTTATAGGCCAAACTGAAGTGGATATCATGAGCCACGCTACACAGGCTATTTTTAAAATACCGGAGAAATCCTGGTTGTCCCAGGACTATACACAGGTTAATAGGAAGACTGAATTTGGTGTTGATGTCACCACCAAAGAAATTATTCTTGCTGATGTACTTGATAATGATTCCTGGAAACTCTGTTCATCAAGAGATTGAAGCAGACAGAAAGACAGTCATATTGTGACCTCCAGAAAGTAACTCCTGAAGGGCTCCAGATGGTAAAGAAAAATTTTGAGTGGGTTACTGAAAGAGTAAAGTTGCTTCTGAAATCAAAAAGTCAGTGCAGGGCTATAGTCCTACTGATGGACTCAACTTCGGATCTCAGTGACTATGAAAAAAATCAAGGCTTGTGGAAATTTTGGCATCCATGTGAACTTCAGGTAACCTCTGTCCATAAAGGACTAGATGAAACTCTGAGAATTAAAGCTGAGTATAAAGCGGGTGGCAATCCAATAGTATTTGTGGCAGGGGCAGGCAGAAGCAATGGTTTAGGGCCAGTGATGTCCAGTTATCAGTGGTTCTCCCCTCATCCAGACGGAGGAGCTCAGGCTGTGTGGTCTTCTCTTCAACTATACAGTGGTCTTAGCTGTTCAATCATACTTTCTCCGGAAGGAGTAGCTCAGTTTGCTGCTCAGATACTTGGTTTAAACAACCATTTGGTGTGGGTCGAACTATGAGCAACTATATTGAATACATGGATTTCCTTAAAGCAAGATGATAAGAAAATCCAAGAGGGAAATTTATAAGAAAGAACATCATTGGCCCTGGCTGTTGTGGTTCAGTGTATTGAGCACCAACCTGCAAACCAAAAGGTCACTGGTTCAATTCCCAGTCAGGGAACATGCCTGGGTTGCAGGCCAGGTTCCCAGTTGGGGGCACATGAGAGGCAACCGATGGATGTTCTCTCTCACACATTGATGTTTCTCTCTTTCTCCATCCCTTCCCCTTTCTCTAAAAAATAAATAAAACCTGCCGTGGCTGGTGTAGCTCAGTGGATTGAGCACTGGCCTGAAAACCAAAGGGTTGCTGGTTCGACTCCCAGTCAGGGCACATGCCTGGGTTGCAGGCCAGGTCCCCAGTGGGGGACACATGAGAGGCAATCACACACTTCTCTCTCTCCCTCCTCCCTTCCCTTCTCTCTAAAATATGAATAAATAAAATCTTAAAAAATAAATAAATAAAATCTTTCTTAAAAAAAGAAAGAGCATTGCATTTTTAGGAGAAAAACTATAAATTTCTAGTTTTTCTGCAGAAAAAAATCAAGCAAGACGGAAAGATTTTAAATCAATCAGAGAAAACAGAATTTATTACTGAGTGAGAAAACAATGTTTCTCATTAACAGTATGTTCTAGAAATTACATTGTATATCAGTTCATACAGATCTCTATTTTTTACATCTGCACTGTACTTCATTGTGTAAATGTACCAGTTTATGGGTACTTAGACTGTTTCCAATATTTTTACAAAGCTACAATGTAAACTATTGATATCTTCCTGTCCCGTTCCCCCTCAAACATTATCTCAGCCAAAAACAAACAGAAAAAACTGGCTCTACCTCTAAAACATACCAAACTCACCCAACACTCCCACTGTCCCTGACATAGCCTCAGTCTAATCCATTATCAGCATTTCTTGACTGCTTTGCTCCAACACCATCCTAATCAGCCTCACTGCCTCCAGTCCAGCCTCTCCACAATTCATCTGTGCCAGAGTGACCAGAATGTACCTTGTACAGCAAAAATTAGATCACTATAGTTCCTTGCTTAAAACCTTCCAAAAGCTTTCCATTGTTACTCTGAGTTGCAACTATGACCTACAAAGACCCTACATGATTTGTTATTTGTCTATCTCCAACCTCATCTTCCACTCTCTTCCTCATTCACTACTCTCTAGCCATACTGGTTTTGCTCTCGGTTCATTACATACTTTGTTCCTACCTTAAGGCTTTTGTTCTTGCTGTTCTTTTAGCTAGGAATGTTCTGCACCAGGTCATCAGCCAACTTTAAGAATATATATTTATTTATTTAGAGGAGAAAGGAAGGAGAAAGAGGAAGAGAAACATCAACTGGGCTGCCCTTCATATGCATGCCCACTAAGGACCAAACCTGCAACCTAGGCATGTGCCCTGAGCCGGTATTGAACCCACAACGTTCTGGCCCAACCAACTGAGCCATACTGGCCAGGGCTCATTGGCCACCTCTAATACTTATGTCTCAACTCAAAAATTACTTCTTTTAAGAGGGTTTCTGCCCAGCTGGTGTAGCTCAGTGGATTGAGCGCGGGCTGGGAACCAGAGGGTCCCGGTTCGATTCCCAGTCAGGGCACATGCCTGGGTTGCAGGCCAGGTCCCCGATGAGGGCCATGTGAGAGGCAACCATACATTGCTCTTTCTCCCTCCCTTCTCCTCTCTCTGAAAATAAATAAATAAAATCTTCAAAAAAAGGGTTTCTGTGTATCACCACAGTTGAGACAATAACGATCCTGCAGACAAAAAAGGGGTTCTATGGAGAGTAACTTCACAAAGTAATCTAATCATGAATTCCTAACTAGGTAGGTCATGACGGGCAGTCAAGCCACAGGAATATAACTTCTTTAGTAAAAGGTTTATGGTATCTTTGCTTTAAGCAAGCCCTGGCCATTGTTTCTGTGCATCCAGGTTAACATGCCTTTGAAAAGCCTCTTTTCAGACCCCTCAGAAGCAAAGAAGCCAACTCTCAAGAGAGCCCATAATCTTTAATCCTGTTAACTATCCTGTAATCCAATCTCCACCTTGTTTTCTCCCACTTCCTTGTAATCCTCCTTCCTTCCCTCCTTAATTTCAAATGCATAAAAGAAATTGCAAATTCATTCTAAAAGTAGTTTTCTAGGGCTACTGAGATCTTGCTTCCAGGAGTATCCCGTCTGGCTCAAATAATTTTTTTTAATTTGTATTTATTTATTTTTAGAAAGGGGAAGGGAGGGAGAAATAGAGGGAGAGAAACATTGATCAGTTGCACACGCCCTCAACGGGGCCCAGCCAGCAACCCAGGCACATGCCCTGACTGGAAATCCAACCTGCAACCTTTTGATTTGCAGGAAGACACCCAACCCACTGAGCCACACCAGTCAGGGCTCAAATAAATTTTTATAAAAATTCTCTAAAGGGCCCGGCTGGTGTAGCTCAGTGGATTGAGCGCGGGCTGGGAACCAGAGGGTCTCGGTTCGACTCCCAGTTGGGTCGCATGCCTGGGTTGTGGGCCAGGTCCCCAGTGAGGGCCATGTGAGAGGCAACCATACATTGCTGTTTCTCTCCCTCTCTTTCTCCCTCCCTTCTCCTCTCTCTGAAAATAAATAAATAAAATCTTAAAAAAAAAAAAATTCTCTAAAGGCTTGGAAGTTATGTTGACATTCTCTATCACTTTATCACCTTCATAATACTTATTAGTACTTAAAATTATCATTTATTATTTACCTTTTTGTTCTTCCACTGGGAAATAGGGAAAGTCTTGATGACAGCTTTTAATCCATACAACTTTAAGTATTATTTTTTAAACTTTTCTATAAGTCTGAAATTATTTCAAATAATTGTCCTTGGAATTGCCTATTCTGAACATTTTATATAAATAAAATCATATAATACATCATCTTTTGTGACTAGCCTATTTCATTTACCATAATATTTTCAAGGTTCATCCTTGCCTGTTGCTGCATGCTGTAGCATTCATTTTTAAGGCTGAAAACTATTCCACTGTATGAATGAATTGCATCTTATTTATCCATTTACCATTTGGTGGACATTTGTGCTGTTTCCACTTTTTAGCTATTATAAATAATGCTGCTTTGAACATTCATGTACATGTTTTTGGATGAACATGTGTTTCAATTCTCTTGGATATATATACCCAGGAGTGGAATTGCTAAGTCACATGGTAACTCTATGTTTAACTTTTTAAGGAACTGACAGACTGCTTTTCCAAAGTAGCTATGCTATTTTACAATCCAGCTAGCAATATATGAGGCTTCCAACTCTACATGCAAAACTTCTTATTGTCCATCTTTTGGTTATAGCCATCCTGTTAATATGAAGTTATCTTATTACGGTTTTGATTTTCAATTCTCTAATAACTAATGATGTTGAGCAATTGATCATAGCTTATTATCCACTTATATATCTTTCTTGGAAAATGTTTAAACATACTGCCAATTTTTTAATTGAATTATTGAGATTCTTATTATTAACTTGTAAATGTTCTTCATATATGCCTTATTTGATATAAGTACTACTAACATTTTCTCACTGGCCCTTTATTTGAATGCTAGGGTCTGCGTTTACATATCAACTTAGCTTCCAGATTCAGAAGAAAATCTGTTAGTATTAGTTTATAACCATAACCAACAGATTAAAAACAATTTACAAGAATTTGGTATCACTGACAAGTGGTTACTCAAAATCTACATTTTATAGGAAATACAGTAACTTCATTTAGATAATATGAGGATTCGAAGTCATAGATTACTCATGTTATCAATGCTAAAATAGTATGTATAGAATGCCCTTCGATATACAAAATGCTGACTGCCAATTTAACAAATCACACAAAATCAGAAACACAATCTTCTAATCTCTTTATATTTAAAAATACTTATATAGTAAAATAGCTTCCAAAAGGACTTCAAAACAGTAGACATTAACACATTTTAGAAGCTTATTTCTGACTATGAGGGCTGGAACAAACTTCTCAGGCATACAAGGCCTTCTGTGATCCACCTCTTCCTACTTCTGAAACTCCCTCCCACTTTACATTCCAGGTGGCAGTTATTTATAAACACCTGTGATTAAGCCCTGGTATCATCTCATACTGGTTCTTCCTTGACCACCTCTCTCCTGAAGACCAGTTTGGAATTTATATTCCAGTGGTTCTCAAACTTTTTGGTTTCAGCACTTCTCCAAACTCTTAAAAATTATTGAAGACTCAAAAGCTCTTATCCATGTAGGTTGTATCTACTAATATTTACTGAATTTGAAATTAAAACTGTATATTTAAAAATATTTATTCAGCCTGGCTGGTGTAGCTCAGTGGATTGAGCACAGGCTGTGAACCGAAGGGTCGCCGGTTCGATTCCCAATCAGGGCACATGCCTGGGTTGCGGGCCAGGTCCCCAGTGAGGGCCATGTGAGAGGCAACCACACATTGATGTTTCTCTCCCTCTTTCTCCTTCCCTTCCCCTCTCTTTGAAAATAAATAAAATCTTTAAAAAAAAATAAATATATATATATATTTATTCATTTGCCTGACTGGCAGGATGGCTCTGTTGGTTGAGCGTCGTCTGCCAAACAAAGGGCCGCTGGTTCAATTCCCAGTCAGGGCACAAGTCTGTATTATGGGGGGGTCCCCAGCTGGGGTGCATGCAAGAGGCAACCGATCAATGTTTCTCTCCCTCTTTTCTCCCTCCCTTCCCTATTTATATATTTTTTAAAGATTTCATTTATTTATCTTTAGACAGAAGGGAAGGGAGGGAGAAAAGAAAGGGAGAGAAACATCAATGTGTGGCAGCCTGTCACGTGGCCCCCGCTGGGGACCTGGCCCACAACCCAGGCATGTGCCCTGACTGGGAATCGAACCGGTTACCCTTTGGTTCGCAGGCTGGCACTCAATCCACTGAGCTACACCAGCCAGGGCCCCTCTCTATTTAAATATGTATTTATTTATGTAAAAAACAAACCTATTAAATATTTACTTTAAAACATTTTATTTTAAGCATATTTTTAGTTTTAAAAACCGTAATTTTCAAAACAAAACCTTTACTGAGAAAAGTGACATTGTTTTATAGTTCTGCAAATCTCCTTAATGTCAAGCTTAACAGAAGACAACAAATTCTCATCTCTGCTTCTACCTTCAATCTACTGCGATGATCACAAGTTATATACTGCCTCTGGACAACTCCATCATATACATACACACACACGTACACACACACATGTAAGCAAGGAAGGGCAAATAATGTCTCATGTTATGAAAATAGTTTTGACCTTGTAGATGTCTGACAAAGAGCTCGTGGATCTGTAGAAATCTCCCAGCCATACTTTGAGAACCACTGCTCCATTCTTTGCTCCCACAATACTCTGGATAGGCTCTATCATTTGCACTTATTTATACACAGTATGTGAATTATCTGTTAGTCTCTCTTAAAGCTCCTTAAAGCCAAGAGCCGTGAGCCTTCTTCAACTTTGCATCCCAGTACCTCACAAAGCATATAGCATATATCTTCTCAATAAACGTTTCATGGATGAAATAGTAAATATAGGAAAATGTTCACACACCCTAATATAGAAAGGTATATGTAAATGAATCAATTATCCCATGGCCAATTCTTCAGCTAATGGAAATGTATGAAAGAAAATCTTATGATAACTTGATAGCAATGCCAAAAGTAGAATAAAGGATACATTCAGACCTAGCTTAACCACACTAGATTAGACCTTTTCAAAGTGCAGCCCTGAGGGAACACGGAAAACAGATCCTAAAAAAATCTTAGACTGTAAACAAACACCCACAGCTCCAGTCTTCTGACTAAATAAAAGTATCCACCTCTGCAACAAAACAATTACACCACTGTTTGAAGAAAAAAAAAAATAGCTAGGTGGGGAGAGGGAGTGTTGGTATCAAGGTAAGTAGAGTGCCAGTGACTGATAACTAGAATCAAACAGGTATTCTCAGCTTATGAATTTCTTGAAATTTTGTCAATCAAACTAGAGTATTTTTTTAAAAATTCCCACCTTTATTTCCCTTGTTTTTTCAAACACCCCTTTTACTTCTATGAATGAACATCACCCTCCCAATCCAATTAAACACCAACATCATAACATTATTGAAGATAGGGAACATATTTGTCAATCACACCTAGTCCAGTATCTTGAAGCTCAACCAATATGTCTAGAGGTTTGTTCATTAACTGGGTATCTAAAGAGATATGTGTGCCAAGGAAAAAGAAATACTTTTGCAGTAAGGCCTGGGATGGGCTGGGATAGAATGGTACATTCACCAAGAAGATAAAAAAAGCTCTTGGAGCCCTGGCTGGTGTAGCTCAGTGGATTGAGCCCAGGCTGGGAATCAGAGGGTCCAGGTTCGATTCCCCGTCAGGGCACATGCCTGGTTTGCAGGCCTGGTCCCCAGTGAGGGCCATGTGAGAGGCAACCATACATTGCTGTTTCTCTCCCTCTCTGTCTCCCTCCCTTCCCCTCTCTCTAAAATAAATAAATAAAATCTTTTAAAAAAAAAAAGCTCTTGGAACAATTCTTAGTGAAAGGGTAACTGAATGCAGAGCCAAAGGAGTCTGGGATCAAAGGGAGCGACTACAGCCTGCATACCCTAGATGACCACCTTCTCTAGGTCTCCACTCTCAATTGTAAAATGAAGTTCTAAAATGCAGAGGCTCTCTGACATAATTTTTAGGATGTCTATGTTGCCCCAGATAGCCCCAACCCTATGGAAGTACAAATCTGACATTCCAAAGGTCTGAATTTTGACCAGAGCCAGTGCACTAGTATTGCACATTGTATTGGCAGAGCATTAAATTACTGTTAGATAACCACGACATACAGGTTAATACAATTAACCCATTGTCTAGACAGGGAAACAGGAAGAGAAGTAACCTGACAAATTACTTGACCTCTTATAGAAAAAAGCCACATGAATATTTTAGGAAATGATAGTCATTACAATAATTTTCTGCCCTGGCTTGTGTGGCTCAGTGGAATGAGTGCCAGACTGCGAACCAAAGGGTTGCCAGTTTGATTCCCAGTCAGGGCACAAGCCTGGGTTGCAGGCCAGGTCCCCAGTATGGGCTACGTGAGAGGCAACCACATATTGATGTTTGTCTCCCTATCTTCCTCCCTCCCTTCCCTCTTTCTGGAAATAAATAAATGAAAACTTTTTTTTTTAATCAGCATTAGAAAGTCCACTTCCTATTTTGATAGGATTCTACCCCTTACAAAAAGAATCAGGATTTCCGCCCTGGCTGGTGTAGCTCAGTGGATTGAGCGCGGGCTGGGAACCAGACGGTCCCGGTTCGATTCCCAGTCAGGGCACATGCCTGGGTTGCGGGCCAGGTCCCCTGTGAGGGCCATGTGAGAGGCAACCATACATTGCTGTTTCTCTCCCTCTCTGTCTCCCTCCTTTCTCCTCTCTCTAAAAATAAATAAAAATAAAATCTTTAAAAAAAAAAAAGAATCAGGATTTCCCTAATTAGATCAGCAGAGCAACAGTTTCTGAATAGATTAAGAGAAAGGTATGTTAACACACAATTATAAACACATCAGTGGTCTGTTTATAAAATCTTCGGCAACCCCTCCCCCCACACCCAGACTTGACACATTACTAACACTATTGAAGTCATTCGGCCACATGATATGTGCTCACTAGAAAGGAGTCTCAGGAATGACTGAGTTGACACCCTCTCTGGTCAAGGCTGGGACGGAAAAAAAGGAGGCCCTGAATTCCAGGGAGCCTGGAGCCTGTTTACTCAAAATTACTCTGGAATAAGTTAGACTTGAAAAGAGACCAACACAAGGTAAAAGGCTAGAATGGCCAACAGAAAAATAAACTCACATCAGGGGAATAGGAAGAAGATGGGAGATACCTGGGGTCACCCTGGAAAACAAGGTGACTGGCCAGCAGTGATAACTGCAAATGGCTTAATGTTGAATACCATCATCAAAATACAAGAAACGGACATCACAGGCATCTGTAGGAAGGCAACTAAATGCTTACTCGTTACAATAAACTTCTGTATTTTTAAGCTTTATACTATGCATAAGCATTCCAAGCTCCTACAGCTCTTTGTGGAAGTGCCCTCTAATACATAAATTATATGCATACATATAGATGTGTTAACCACTATTCTGAATGTGAGCCATTTATTGCAGTATGTCAATTTGCCTTCATTGTTTCTTTCACCGGTCAAAATCCATATTTTGGATCATAAAGAATGTGAACCAAATGTTTCAAAGTAAAATCTAAATTTCTTTTTTTCAGTACGAGTACTTGTAATGGCAAAAGACTGTAAACTAAAAGTCCATCAACAGGGGACTGGTTAGGTACATACTGATACATGCACATAATGTAAGTTCTACAGGTATTTTTGGAAAGACCACAATAAAAAAAACTGCAATATGCAGAACAATGTTTAGAGTATGCTATCAGTTTTCTAAAAAAAAGAAAGAAAGGGAAATATATCAATATATATGTATTTGCTTATATAAGCACTCAGGAAAAATGCATTTGAAACCACTGGTTGCCTCATGAAAATTAGGTGTCTGTCTGGGAGAGAGGTAGAAAGGAGACTTTTCAGTATATGACTTTTGTTTCCTTCTGAATTTTGAATCATGGGAATGTATTACCTTTTAACTGATCAAAAAACAATAATTAAAAAATAAGAACTAAATCCAGCATCTTGAGGCATCTAATTCCTGCACTTACCTCACCTGCTAGCATTTTCAATTACCAACTCGATCTTGTAGTTATGACTCCAAAAACACACACCTCACTTGTTCCTTCATTTCCTCTCATTCTTCATCCAAGACTATCTCCATTTGTCTATCCCCAGTAACTCCCTTACTGCCTACATCTAGTTCTTGTCCCTCAATCGAAAAGTTTTATCACCAAGTCCTTCAAAACCTAATCCAACTCTGCCTCACTAGTCCAGCTGACACTACTAACCTTGGTCTCCTCACAATTTTAGGGTTTTTAAAAACATAATTAAGTATTACACTATATAATGTTTTGTAATGTTAATTATTTTATTATATATGTCTTGTACCCTCAATCAGATTAAGGGATGGAAAAAGATTGATTTATTTTCACCATGACATATGGTATTTCAATTGACATTATGTGAACTTTTTATTTACCCCCACCAAGAAGTTCTAAAATTTCACTTCACCATTTCCTTTTCTAACAATGCAACTTATGACTGGCATCTACATCATAGCTAAGAAATTAAGGGGGGGGGGAGATAGCCAAAATATATTACTTACTGAAACGATCAAAATTCTCTCAGTTAAAAGCTCAAAAAGCTATCTCTGATGTACAATGCAAAACTGTAAAACTTCTATAAGAAAATCTAGGCGAACTTGAGTTTGGCTATGAGTTTTTTTAGACAACACCAAAATGATGATGCCCAGGGAGACAAGGGTAAGTTGGACTTTATTTTCAAAACTTCTGTTCTGTGAAAGCCACTGCTAAGAAAAATCAAAAGCCGGTTTTCTCCCTGTTGAAGTAGAACAGTTAAGGAACAAAAGGAGGCTAGAATGGATTAAAGTTGAAAATATCTATATAAACTCAGACAGAAATGGTTAAATATAGAAATATTTATATGCATCTGTATATTCACAGATGAACATACTCCCATATTTCCTTGCTCTGTCAGCCAAGAAGGCCTAGAAGCAATGATATTCCAATAGTAAGGAGCATACCTAATGCCCACATCTTAGTTCCCATCCTCCAATAAAAGGAACCAGAGCTCCTTGGAGAAATGACTAATCCTAGGACTGAGGCAGGAAACAAGATAAGCCCTGAATATCTTTTCATATCAGAAAGTAAGAAAATGCTAGGAAGGAAAGAAGGAAGGAAGGAAGGAAGGCCGGTCACAATGATGGGTTATGTCAAAGACACAAGAGCCAACTGAAAAAGTTCCCAATGGTCAAAGCTAAAACATTTTGAGTATTGGATTATAATCTAAAGTATAAAAAAAAATTCATGAGTCTACACTAATATGAACAAAGAAATAGAGTATAGCGAAGACGACAAATCCCCCATGCAGAAGAATCACAAGTAATGTATGTAAACACTCTCCCTCAAGGAAATGGAGCATAACTTCCCACTCCTAAGGTTTGGAGTACATATGGTACCTTCCTCTCAAAGAGTGTAACATGAAGAGGGGGTGGGAGGCCAGTAACTTCATAATGGAGAAAATGAGCAAACACTCCATCAGCCAGGTGATCACAGTCATCATCAACAGTAATCAGTGATATGATGTGATGAAATAGCATTTTATCTATGTGATCTTCCTCTCAAAATCCATGACCCCAGTCTAATCATTTTTTTAAATGTCATCAGAGCAATCCAACTGAAAGACAATGTGCAAAATACCTGGTCAGTATTCCTCAGAACTGTCAAGATCTTCAAAAACAGACTATCTGAGAAACTAAGCAGCTAAGAGGAACTTTTGAAAAAGCTAAGAGGAATTCTAAAGAAGCATGACAACTGAATTCAATGTGGTATCCTGGATGGGATCCTAGACCAGAAAAATACACATTAGGTAAAAACTAAAGAAATCTGAATGAAACGTAGGCTTTCCTTAATAATAATTTATCAACACTGGTTCACGTATCATAATAATGTTAATAATAGAAACTACATGCAGAGTATATGGGAACTCTAGACTACCTTGGTAATTTATCTGTAAACGTAAAACTGTTCTTAAAAAAATGTTTAAAATACCTCTGCCTTCAGATTCTCAAACTTGCTTTTATCTTCTTATAATTCAATCAAATCTTAGCTCCTTGAAAATTATCCCTTAAACATTTTTCTCTTAAATATTGTACTTTTGTGAGGGCTTAAATTTATTATCTGTTTCTATATAATTCAACCCGTGCCCTTTTAGGCTTCATTTTATATTCTTAATATATATGAAAGAATTGTTTTTTTTCTGTTTGTTAAGTGGATAACGAAATACAAGTCAGCTTTGCCTTTTTGCTGTCCTTTAAAAGTTTATCACCACCCTGACTGGTATGGCTCTGTGGTTTGGGCGTTGTCCTGCAAACCTAAAGGTCACGGGTTCTGTTCCTAGTCAGGACACATGCCTGAGCTGCAGGCCAGGTCCCCAGTTGGGTGCGAGAGGCAACCAATTGTTTCTCTTCCCCTCCCCCTCTCTGAAAATAAATAAATAAAATCTTAAAAAAAAAGTTTATTGCCATATCATAACAACCACCATAATAACAACTGATTAATCTACCAAAAAACTCAATGGATGCTAAAACTGATGACAGTTTGATAGGGAATGGGCTCTTTACTTAGACTCAAAGTATCTTTCCACAAAAAATATCTTTTAATGAAAAAAGCAAAAATTAATAACCTTAAATGGAGAAATCAAGCCAACATCACTTTAATCAAGCAATCCAAGTTAAAATGACCAATAATGGCATGAACTGTCATCTTGTTTATGCTGAAGAACATACAACATCACTTATGTGATGTTCCTGCCATAAATGCATAACCTGTATCTAATCATGAAAAATAGACAAACCCAAATTGAAGAACATTCCACAACATAAACTGACCTGTACTTTCCAATTATGTCAGTTATTAAAGATCAAAAAAGGCAAAGGAATTGTTTCAGATTAAAGGAAATTAGAAAAAAAAAAAAAGTCAGACACTAGATGATTCCATTCACATATCATTCTTTTTTTAAAAGATTTTATTTATATACTTTTTCAGAGTGGAGTACAAAGGGAAAAAGAGAGGGAGAGAAACATCAATGTGTGGTTGCCTCTAACATGCCCTCTATGGGGGACCTGGCCCACAACCCAGGCATGTGCCCTGACTGGAAATCGAACCAGTGACCCTTTGGTTCGCAGGCCAACCCACTGAGCCACACCAGCCAGGGCTATCTATTTTTTAGAGAGAGGGGGAGGGAGGGAAACATGATGTGTGAAAGAATCAGCGATCCGTTGCCTCTCTCACACCCCCAACTTCGGACCTGGCCCGCCCCCCCAGGCATGTGCCCCAACTGGGAATTGAACCGGCAACCTTTCAGCTTAGAGGCCTGCACTTAATCCAGTGAGCCACACCAGCCAGGGCATAGTATTCTTTTTAAAAATTTTTTCACTTTTTGATTTAAGAAAGAGAGAAGAAGAGAGAGAGAGAGAGCGTGAAACACTGATTTGTTCTTCCACCTATTTATTGCATATATTCATTGGTTGATTCTTGTATGTGCCCTGACCAGGGATCAACCCCACAACCTTGGCCCATCGGGATGATGCTCCAACCAACTGAGCTCCCCAGCCAGGGCTCATATAGTATTTTTAAAATGACAAAATCAGAAAGATTAGTGGTTACCAGAGGTTACAAAGGTGGGAAGGAGGAAGGTGGCTAGGGTTATAAAAATGTAGCATGAGAGATTCTTGTGATCTAACTTGTATTTTCATTGTGGTGATGATCACACAAATCTACACATGATAAAACTGCATAGAAATAAATACACAAACAAATAAGTGCATGTAAAATGGTGAAATTTAAATAAGATGGATGGACTATATCAAAGTTCATTTCCTGGTTGTGATACTGTTCTATAGTTATACCAGATGTCACCACTGGGGACATATTGGTAAAGGGTAACCAAAATTCTTCTGCATTACCTTACAACCACATGTAAATCTACAATTATCTCAAAATAAGAAAAAGAATTTAATGATGCCTAGAACTGAATATCATTCCATTGCTGGAGTGACTACAATATGCAAAACAATATTTAGAGTATGCTATTGCTTTATTTTTAAGGGAGGAAGAGGGGATATATAAATATGTATACATACTTATATATGTATTTATTTATAGAAGCACTTAGGAAAATGCATTTTT
>PVJI01025461.1:0-20432 GCA_004026765.1 Micronycteris hirsuta | reverse complement strand
GAAAAAAGCTGTTCATAGTTGAGGTCTCAGAAGCGGAAGAAGTGAGGCCAGCCAGACAGAGCTGGGCCCCGACTGTGGTTACGGGACGGCCAGGTGGTCTTGAGCTGGGCAGTTCAATTCATCTCCTGCCTGCCCCTTCTCTTCGGGGAGCCCGCCTCGTGGTGATGAGATGGAGGTGCAGAGCCAGGAGGCCGAGTCCCGTTAACAGCCCCGTGATGAGGAAACCACACACACTCTTCACAGGTGATGGGAAGAGAGGGCTAAGAGATTTTTGAGAAGTTCCAGATAGAAGTCTTTCTAGATGGTATTGCCTGGGCCAGGGAGGGGCCTGTCCCCACGGGCAAGTTGCAGCCCCCCCACCTGAGCTTTCGGGATGCAGCATGTCTCTGGGATGGTGAAATGCACCACTCCACCTACAGGACAGTGCCGTAACAGGCTGCGTCAACTTACTGCTCACAGGCCCCCAGCGCGGACCGCCACTGCACCGCAGCTGTCGTTTGCTGTCCCGCTAGGAGCATGTGGTTGGCCGAACCCCAGCTTCTTTCCTGTTCTGACAGTGTTAAAAAAAGAAAGCTCCTTAATGATCTCAATTTTCCTTCATCTGGGTTTGACATCTTGCTTACTACCCAGAACTTTTAGAGAAAACCTGTTGATCATATAGTTCTTCAGGTTTTCATTTGTTTAATTAAGATTTGGGGGGAGGTAAAATGTTTGTATACAAACTGTAAACCTGTGTTGTCCACGCCGCAGCCACCAGCTCCACGGGGCCACCGAGCACTTGAAATGTGGCCCCTCTGGGAGAAATGTGTCCTAGGAGTCAGATTCTCTCTGGCTTTCAAAGACGAAATACCCAAAACAGTAAAATATCTCAGTAATTTTTTAGATTGACTACTTAGTGAATGATAGTATTTTGGTAGTTTAGATGAAGTACAATATTAAATTTAATTTCCCCTGCTTATATTTACTTTTTTTTAGTGTAATACTAGAAAATTTTCGATTATAAACATGGCTTATATCCATGGCTTGCATTCGGTTTTTCTGGGACAGCCCCTCTCAACCTATTTGACAGGAAGTGGCCAACAAGGGTTCTGTTTGCTATAATCCATTCTTAGAGCTGAAGGTCAAGTGAATTTAATTTCCCGCTCCCCTTAGGATTTCCCCTCCCCCCCTCACCCCTTTCCTTTGTGCTCCTGGGCCCACTAATCAGAGCTCATTCAGGTTTTAGGCACTGAGACAATTGGTCACCAAGGCGCTGCTGGTTGTCTCTGCCCCATCTGGCCTTTCTCTGGGACTCCTCAGCAGGGACCTGTGGGTCAGCCAACCCCAAATGTGAGTGACCTCGCAGTTCTGACCTCAGCCTCCCTTCCCTTCTGGTCTCACTCTCCTAGGGTGCTTCCAGACTTTATCTTCTGCCCCACCCCTCCTGACGTCACTGACTCAGCTGCCTCCTGGAGGAGGGCGCTGGGTTGCCTGCAGGCACCTCACAGCACAGCACATCCTCAGCGGGACCCAGACTCTTCCTCAAGAATGTGTTTGCTTTGGCTTGTGTTGTCTTCAGATCTTAGGGAATGACTGTCCATGCACTGCTCCAAGTCACGTACCCAGGCAAACTGGCCTTGATGGCTGTCCCTTGCATCCCCCATACCCAGTCAGTACCCAGGCCCTGTCCATTGTACTGCTGAGTCCTTTTGAGAGCACCCTCTTCTCTCTGCTATGGCCCTAGCTCAGGACAGCATCATCTCTCCACCTATGTCTGCCTCAGTTGCCCATTCCCCGCCTTGTTGCCTTCACTCTTGCTCTCGTCTAGGCCGTTTTTTTTTCTTTCTTTTTTTTTTTTTTTTCTAGTATAGCCAATATGATCTTACTGGAACACAAAGGTCCCAGATTTTAGGATCAAGACCACATGCCTTTGTGTGGCCAGCAAGGACTCGCGTTTTCTGCTTTCTGCCAATTCTTCAGCTTCATCTCTTGCTTTCTCCTCTCCAGCCCCAGCATCCTACTCACCGGCCAAACCAGACTGCATCAGTGCCTCACCGGACCACGCTGTGGCCTGGCCTTTCTCAGTTTAGCTGAGGTGTTCTGGGTGCTGCAGGCTTCCTCCTCCTCCATTCTAATAACTGTGCTGGTCTGCACTGTCCCTTTAAATGCTCTCTGCCCTTCAGGGTGATTCCAGGAGAACAGGAGTCTTATCTTTCTGGTTTATCTGCATCACAAGGGCCTGCATATTGTGTAACTCTACAAGAACTTCAGTAATCTTTGTGATGTAAAGGAACAACAAGTTCAGCTGTTAGAGGTATTTGTAACAATGGACAGGAGGTGAAAGTAGGACTGAGGTCCTTGCTTGTTGGTGTGGTGGGAGCATGGCCAGTAGAAAGGCTGTTGGCCATCTCCCTGGGCTAGTGAGGAGCATTATTCACTGTTCCGTTGCTGGGTCACAGGGAGGTGCAGGGTCCTGGTGACCGTTTACCCGAATCCAGTATGGCCAAACGGGTGCTTAACAGTAAGAAGTCTGGTGAGGGAAATAGTTTGAATTTCGTGACTCAGAAGAATTTGTGTGTGTATCTGGGACTTTTGTTTGCCTGACCTGTTCTACTGGCACTCGGTAAGACTCAACAGCAACTTTGGAATGCTTTGTCACTGAAATGTACGTAAGACAAGATCTTTATGGGAGCCCTGCGCTTTTCCTTACCTGCAACCCTGAAAAGACATATTTAACTTCAAGACAATAGCAAGAAACAATGACCAAGTGTGAGGCTGAGATAGTTACATTACTACGTGAAACATACAAAATGGGTTTGTTTCTCACCACATGGTGCATTTTGTTGTGCCCTGGAAGGTGTAATTTAGAAGTATACAGAAAGTTATATAATCATTTAGTATCCACTCCAATCCGTTTACTTCCTTCTCAGCTCCCGCCTCAGCTGGAAGACACAGGTGGTGTCATGTCTCTGGGCTGTGTTTGCACCCTGTCTGCACTACGTCCTACCCAGTGGGTCATGACTTTGGTAGGATCTGAGGATTTGAAAATGTTTAGGAACAGATACAATGAAATGATGAGACACTGACAGCTTGTGTTCAGAATAGGAATGGTGGCTTGGGACTCAGATTCACATTGAACCCCATTCAACTTGAAATGGAAGGCTCTGTGGTCCATCTGGAAAGAGCCATAAAGCTTCCTTTGTCATCTTATTTTAGTACCTAGAATATACCCGGAAGATCAGAAGTGGGCGGGTTTCTCTGTGCTACATAGACATGTGTTTCCCATCAACACACAGCAGACTCTTTTGTAGCTGGGTTCAAAATCTCCTTGACTGCTTCTGGCATCTCCTCAGCTTCTGCGGGTCGGGCGACGATACCTTTCTGCCTCTCCATCTTCTCTGTAGCACCGACATCTTCGATGCATTTTTAAATACCTCTTGTGTCCAGGCTATGGTATTCACTGACACCCGTCACACTAGTCTCCTACTTTTATTCCCAGTTTCTATGTCAGAATCCTATTTAGATAGATTGATGGAGCCAATTGAACAGGCCCCACTGAGAAGCCACATTCAGTTAGTGTAAATCTTCTTGCTGGTGCTGGAGACAGTGAGGTCCCCTGGGATTCCGTCTGGAAATCTTATTGGATTTGCAAGACTTAACTTAATATAAACCCCTCAGATAGTATAGGGCCTCATTTCTTTGCCTGGAAAGGTGTTTTTGGAGGTCTCTCTCAAGAGTTTTGCTGATAAGGAAGTTACTTCTAATATTTCAAGAGAAACAGAACACAAAACGTCTTCTGTTTTCCCAATACTGTTTCTCTCTGTGCCCTTCCATTTCCTTAGTGCTTTTTTAATGCCTCTCCCCTACATTCCCTCTTTCTCTCGCTAACTCATTACCTTTAGGCCCCTTTTTCAAATGGAATTAATTACTAACCGTGCAGTTTGGTAAGTGATGTCCTGAAGGGAAATGTCTTTGTTTCTCGCTGCCCCTCCTCCCCTCTTTGGTGAGTAATGAGTGTCTCTTACAGACATAAGTGAGTACATTTCACTATGAAGTACGTTTTTTTTTCCTTAACAAGTGATCCTCTCCTTATTCACGTGAAGGATACTGCTCTCTGATTGGCGCTCTGGGAAGCAATGTGGGACAGAAGAGTGTGGGCCCTGGAGGCAGAACCAGGAGCCGGAGGCCCCAGCTCCACCTTTATTCTGAGAAAATGATGTCACCGCTCCATATTTGCATTAACTTGTCCATAATACAGATAACAGCTGTCTAGCCATGCTATGGTAAAAAGGAGTGTACCTATTAAGTACCTAACATCTAGTGGACATTTGAAGGTAGTGCTACCCGACTCCAGCCAGTATCTTTGGTACATGCCTTGCCTCGGCCTTCTGGAGTCCAGGAGGCCTGTGACCTTCATGCTTTTGGTAAACTGGGTCCTGTGCTTCCAAAACCCTGTTATGGAAATAACAACAAAATCCAAAGTTCCTCAGTTCTGCAGTGATGCTTTTGAAAAGGAAGTCTTGAGGTAGGAACTAGATTTCTGGGGTCCTCTTTAAGATTTCTGTGTGCTCATAAACTATGTGAAATGCATGTCCTCAAAGATGTGGGTGGACGTGCAAGGGAGGAGATCATGTCACAGCAGCCCAGGTGGCATGGGTGGACCCAGACCACTCCCTCTGGGGAGGGCTTTTAATCACAGTGAAAAGCCACCGTGATTGGACACCGGGCCATTAGAAACACTTTACTGGCAGCAAAGTGTTACTGTATCCACCTCGTCTGAGAAATATGAGTTTCCCATTCTCTTTTAACAGATGGTCGTGAAGGAGTGCATGGTAACTGTTACAGACTGCATGTTCCTGTCCACCCCAAATGCCTGTGTTGAAAACCCCAGAGTGCTGGTATTTGGAGATGGGGCCGATGGGGGTAATGCGATCATGAGGGTGGAGCCTGTACAGTAGCATTGGAGCCCCTACAAGGAGAGACACGGGAGAGTTTGCTTTCCCTTCGTCTCTCTTTGCCTTTGTCTCTTTATCTTTGTCTTTCTGTCTTGTTGTCTCTGTTTCTCTCTGTTTATGCCTTTATGTTTTTGTCCCCACCTGTGTCTCTGTGTCTGGGCCATGTGAGGACACATGACGAAGGTGGCTGTCTGTGCTGCACGTTGATCTCGGACTTTCTGACCTCCAGACAGTGAGAAGGAAACACATGTTTGTGTGAACCACCCAATCTCTGGTATATTTACTATAACAGCCAGAACTGTGTGAGACAGTAACCAAAGGAAGTATGACAAGAACGATGTTACTCAAAATGTAGACTTCGTTGCAAATCTGAAATGGAAATAAAGTCAAGGCTCAGTCTTTATGTATGATAAACTTTATGTGTTACATGGGTTTTTATATTTTATATTTTAGTGTATGATGGAATAATAAACATTATGTGCTTATAGCAATACACTGTGGTCAGCATTTTACATGGATTATCTCATTTATTCCTCACCATGGTGCTGAAGAAGGCTTGATTATTTGCAATTTGGAACACAAATTCTGCACAGGCACTGCAGAACTGGTAACGCATCAGTGGTGTCTGTCTTCTGAGATGCACAATGATGAGTGGATGGCCCGCCCGCTCAGCAAGGCCATCTCCGTTGGTGCCAGGAGCTCTGGACTGTGTGCCTGCAGACTGTCCACACAAGGTAGGTGCCCATGTGCCACCCTCCAACTGCACCCATCACATTAGAACACACCTGCAGGCTTTACCTCATCTTTAAGTCCCTACCTGCCCCAACTTCATCTTCGGTGCTTCAGCCTATGTCTCTCTTTTTCCTCGCCCTGCTTTATGTTTCCACATGGCAGTTACCGTACCTGACATCACGTTGTGCGTTGAGCAGGAAGATCCAGCTCGCAGTCCCAGGTGAGGATTCCCCCCGCATGAAGAACGGCAAAGAGCATAATGGTGCCAACCGCCATGGATGTGGGCCCGCTGCTGCACATCTGGGCTCCACGTCGCCAAGGAGGACCCAGGCCGCGGAGTGCTGGCTGGAGCAGTGCCTCATTCAGAAAGGAGGAGCGATGCAGCAAGATCAGCATCTGTAGTGTGTGCCGTTCCCCTGTGACCAGCTGGTCCCAAGCCAGTGCCTGGGCCACAGCTTGTCGAATGGCTTTTAATGCTTGTGGTTGAGAACGGCCCCCGTGGAAGGTGGCTTCTGGAGGGTGCTCGGCCCATGCTGCCTCCAGCATCTGAAGAGGCCCATGAGCTGCTGTGCTTCCCCTTTAGGAGAAACCAGGGACAGTGACTTCTGCTTCGCCTTCTCTGGAACACTCTGTGGACTCCCGCTGGGGTCACCCTGACCACAGGGAGCAGCCCCGAGACTCCTGCTGTGACAGCGTTTCACCGGCTGCCGGGACACGGGCCTCCCCCAGATCCCTGTCGTTAACAACCACCCATCTGCAGACCAGCTGGCTCTTTCAGGAGCGCTCAGGTTTAATAACTACCTTTTACTAAAACAATAAAATTTTCTGCCATTTTAAAAGTATAATTTTCTCCTTAAAAGAAAATTTGGAAAGGGAGAAAAACCTGTATTATGACCTGACCTCCGCACACAGGGAGAATGGCTAACAGGCGAGAGCGTTTGCCCCCACTCTGTTTTATGTTGCACATTTGTTTGCTCGAGTGCCCAGAGCTGTACTGCTGTTGCTCTTCTGCTTTTCACACCTAACGTATAAGTCTTTTTCACGTTGTTACATGACTTGTTTTAAAAATAAACAAATATTGAGTATCTGCTGATATTACAGAAATGAATTAGGTGTTTCTGTACAAATTAGCCCATTTACTACAGCGTGCTGCTGAGGTGGACGTTATTATCCCTGTTTTTCATTTAAGGAAATGAAGGCTCAGAAAATTTAGCAGATCATGTAGCTGAAAAGGGCCAGAGTCAAAATTCATTCGACTTGTGGCTTTCATAAAAAATCTGCGTTCTTCCGAGCGTCCATTTAAATGCCTGCGACACCCTATCTAACTGCACCACGTGTGACTGAACGCCAGGTGAGGGCTACCTGCCCCCGAGATGGAATTCCTCCCTTCAGGGAGCTCTGTCTTCAGGCCCAACCCAGCACACAGACCTAAGGTGGGAAGGCAGTTGCTCTCCTTCCTGACACAGGTTTCCACCATGGGGACACGTAATGGATTCCAGGTGTCCCTGTGTCCCCAGTTGTGTTGTGGAGGAGGGGCCTGCCCTCCTCCCCCCAGCAATACTTTTGAAAGGCTAGGCTCCATTCAAAGTTGTGCCTCTGTACCTGTGATTCCATTGCACACCCCAGGCTTTCCTGCTCTGGCTCCATTACAGATCTCTGCTCGGGAGGGGGCCCTGGGAGGTCAGGCCTCGGGCTGGCTGGCCTCTCCTGCAGTCTTCTGGAGTCTGTGCTGCACGGGGCTGGGAGGCAGCAGCACGCACCGCTAACAGGCTCAGTGCAGGCTTTCTAACACAGGTGCTTTATTTTAGAAGTTTATATCCTTCATTGTTAATAGCTAACAGAAAGAAAGCTACAGGCCATTTATAAATGCACTTCCAGAAACCAAATTCAGAGGTTTACTAAATGGCAGGAACCTGGTCAATAAGTGTTTTAGATGCATTTGTTTCTATCGGGAGACAAACTTTCTCCAAAATAGCTTTGTTGTCAATAGACGCTTTGTTCCTTGATGTACAGCTTACACATAAATGCCTTTATAGGACTTGCTAATGTGTGAGGGTTTTGAAATTAGTGCTAAATTTGCAGTCTGCAATATATCATCTAGTCATCTTTGACAAACTCAATTTTAATCTCATTAAGTGGTGTCTTCTGTGATTCTGTGTAGAGATCCCTAAGCGAATCCTATCCTCCTTGTTTTTCACAGGAGAAAAAAAATCGCCAAGGGGACTGTTCACCGAAGAGTGTGTGTGTGTGTGTGTGTGTGTGAGTGTGTGTAAAATATTCCTTTTAGATGAACAAACCCCCAGAATGTGCATGGTAATAAATAGCTTTCACAGTTGGTTAAACATCAGACTTCGGGAGACATCTGACCCCCATATTATATGACATCTTTGTGCATGCCAATTCCAGGAACCTTACTGTTGCTTAGAAGAGTTTTGAAATATTTGAGAAAAAAATTTGTCCAGTCCTTTGGTTAGGATAAATTGGAATGGCAGTCAGTCATTTTTACTAATTCTTAGGTGAGATTTTTTTTCCCCCAAAGTCTACCAAATCTATGGGTCTCAGAAATGGCAATTCTTATACAAATTCTAGTAGTTTTCCTAACCATCATTTATCCAGTGTCAGAGTCAGCTTTAGGTGCTGGAAAAACAATATCTCATTTAATTGCAATAGTGTGTGAGGTGGATATGTTTGATTAGAAAACCAAAACTCGGTTTGGTTCAGTAATTTGGTTGAGATTTCATAGGAGCTGACAGAGGAGGGACTGGAAGTGAGGTTCGCCTGCCTGGGAGCCTGCGGAGTTTTCCGTCCCCTTTGCTGCCTCTGCTACTCTTCTGCCCTGCCGGTGTGTGCATAGGGAAGGTCACTGCTTGGCCAAATGACTACCTGACAGGAAGCTTTGTGGAGCTGGTCCTTTCCATTCTATCGTGTCTGTCCAGGAAGTGTGAGCATTTGCAGAGATACCTGCTCCCTTTTCGGGCTCCCTTAGCTTTTGGCTGCTGTATCGGCCTGATGTTTGGGTGAGTTCTTGGGATCCAGTGGGCAACTGAATGCAGATGAGAAGACTTTCTTTAACTTGATCTAAATAAACATGCTCCAAAGTTGAGGTGTGTTGCTAGAAACCCATTTCTGGGAGGCAGGTGATCCAGGTGATGAAGGTGAAAAGACAGCAAATAGATAGAGATAGGATCCAAACAAGTGCGGTGAAAGTTCGGGACATTGGTTCAAAGCAGAAACTTCTAATAGAGCAGAATCACCACCCCCCACCTCCATCAGCTCAGCAGATTTTATTTAACAATCCTCTTTGCGTGATCTTCAGTATTTACGAAGAAAGGCATTACTGGCTTCCTTTCTATTCAGTTGCTGTCATGCCGCCGCAAGGGAAATTGTGGGCAAACATGGATTTCAAGATGGTGCTTCTCTAGGCTGGAAATCCTTTTAAAGGCTTCAGTCTCTTATCCAAAGCGAACATGCTTGTCTGGTTCAGCAGAAAATGCCTATTTGAATATGTTTTCCTTTCAGCTGCTTGTGGCTCTGAACTTACTGGTGCCCTGAGGAATCATTTGCTAAATCCTAACCCCCCAACGTGACGGTGTGGAAGGGGGTCCTTTGGAAGGTGATGAAGTCATGAGGGTAGAGCCCTCGTGAATGGGATTAGTTCCCTTACAGAAGAGACTCTAGAGAGCCCCCTTGCCCCTTCACCAAAGGAGGACACAGCAAAAAGACAGCCATCGACAAACTAGGAAGTGGTCTCACTGGACGCTGAATCTGCTTGGCGCCTTGATCCTGGACTTTCTAGCCTCCAGAATTATGAAATAGAAATTCCTATTGTTTATAAGCTACCTGGTCTGTGGTATTCTGTGACAGGAGCCTTAACAGACAAAGATATCAAACATACAAATCCACAAACAAGAACTTCACACACACACACACTCACGACTCTCAGACACACAGGTACATGTGCAGCCCTCTCACACTTACATACACATACACATAAAACATGTAGGCACCCATAAACACTCAACTACATATACTGTTTCCTTGCAAGAAATACTCATTTGATGCAGTGGCTTCTTTTTCCGTTTGCAGCTTTCATCCTTGGCCTCCATGCTTGGAGAAAGCCTTTTCAACAGCTACTGCTTTTGTCCTGCTAGCTATTTTTGGTGACATAGATTCTCAGAGAGAGGCGGGGGGGTACTGAAGGAAAAAGGTCTCTAAGGAAGTCATAATCTTTCCCAAATAAGTATTTGTCTAGTGCCAGGTTGCTCGGCTCAAAGTGGGTTAGTGGAATAAGCCCACAGCTGAGAGAGTTCAGAGCCTGGGTTCTAATTCGGTTTTGTCACTCATCAGCAGGGCAAGGCAGTTGCCTTTTCTGAACCTCAGATTCTTTTGTAAAATGAGATGGTGATCTCTAAGATATGAGGTTTGCAATTCCATAAATGTCTTTTTCCCAGTGACAGAAGAAGTACAAAGCAGGGCAGTGGGAACAGCATGGGAACAAGCTCCAGATCCTGCCTGTCCGGACCCTTTGGCACCCAGAACAGTAGGGCCCCTGAGTTCCTTGTGGTGTTGCTTAGTGCTCACGTTGAATGCATCTGTCCATCATCGGTCCATGACATCCAGGTTCTTGAACCATGTATTCAATAACGCGTCTAATTTTGGTTTCTGGCTACAGAAGCAGATGTATCCCCTGCCTATTTCTTGTCTCAGCTCTTACTGATTTTTTATGGTGAAAGGGATTAATCTGATGCTTCGTGGAAGTAGATATAAACATCTCTTGAGCAGAGAGAAATTTTGCATCCCACCTGTTTGGCATTTGCAGAGTACTTCATTAACACTCCGGGCAATGCATGCACCTTTTACTTTTGACTGCCTTTATGGTACCACTGAAGGAAGGAAGGCCTTTCTCTGGCCAGGAAAGGGGTAGAATAAAAGGAGTGGCTTCAACGTCTACCTGGAGTCTGTCCCTGATGACCAGGTGGTCCCCTCTTGACCTTTCTGTCCTCATCGCTAGCCATTCCCACAGGTCTTTGTATTCTTTAGTATAGTGCTTGTCAGATTATATGGAAAATTGCCTGTTTATTTCAGCCTCTTTTACAGAACTTAAAAATTCTCGAGTAGTTGTCTTATTTCTTCTATGTATATTTGGTGACTTGCTTAGAGTAGGTACTCAATAAGTGTTTCTTAAAATAATTGATGATGAGTTAATCTGGATAAAAGCAGGGATGAATGGAACACATTTTTGGTAGCCTGGAGACTTGGTTTCAGAGCCCCATGCTGGGACGTCCCTGGCAGCTCTGTCCCTGGGGAGTTTGCCAGTCTCCTTTCTGGCAGCTGCTTTTATTGGCCAGTGTGGTCTATTTTATAATGCTGAATTGAGACACCCTGCACAGCCAGGGATTTCTGGGGTGGAGACAAGTTCTAAGAGCTGTCCCATTCCTGGGTTAGAGATAGTTCCTCTTGTCCAAACCCAGGGGAGAAGTGCATATGGAAGTCTGTCTACCTCAAGACAGGCTCAGAGGCGGCCCCGACCACTGTCAGCTGGGCGTAGAGTGTAATACTCCTTCCAGCTAACCCCTGAAGCAAACCTCACCTCCTAGCGCCCTATGGCCCCTGGGAGGCTTGTGCTCAAGTCACTTGGAGACCGAGAGAATCCAGGTCAGAGGAGGGGAGTCAAGATCCAACAAAAGATAATGAGTTTGTTTTTTTTAATTTTTATTTTTTTAAGTGTGAGAGACTAAAGCTTGCCTTTCATAAATATGGTCAGCATCATGCTTGCTTGTGACAAAACAGCCTAAGAAAACACTTGGGGATTTTTGTGATTTAAAGCATTTATTAAAATCCATTACATGCCCAGTTTTATACAGAGTATTGGGGGAAATAAATGACACACGCAGCTCCCTGTCTGGAAATGAAAGGAACGAGAACAATTGTTTGGATATCTCCATTAAACTAGGCATTTTAGCATGGGCTTCATTCTCTTCACAATAACCGTGATTTGAAGATGATTCCTTCATGTCCTCATGGGAGGAGCAGTGCAGTGTCTTTGGCTTTTCAGTACACTTGCATCGCCCCTCCCGTGAAGATGTGGAGAAATATGCCCATGAGACAACTAGAGTCTTTTCTAGTCAGTACCTGATCAAATGCCAAAGACTCGGGTTTGAAGGGCAATGGAATCTCTGAGAAAGGGATCTGTTAGGGGAGGATTCTTTAGAGGGGAGGAAGGAGAGCCCCTGTATCTTGGAGAATTAATACATTTAGGCAGGAAAAGGAAATCAGGAAAGGGAAGGTACCCCTAAAAGCAAAGACATAAAGTGGGGGGAATGTTGGGGAGGGTAGAGAAATTCCATTTTTGTTGGGACAGGAGTTCAGGATGAGTTGAATTACTTAAGGAAGAAGCTAAACTATTATAAGAAAGAGATTTTAAGAAACAGTGGCTTAAGTCAGATAGAAATTTGTTCTCTTTCACGTGGTGGTATAGATGTAGCTAGGTAACTAGAAAGGGTAGTTGGCTCAGCTTCAAGATGTCTTCCAGAAACACAAGCCTCTTGTATTTGGGGCCCCACTGTTTCCTAGGGTGTGGTTCATGTGGACAAGGTCACAGCAGACTTGCCACTGCTCCCTCTGGCCAGGGGAAAGAAGAGGGACATCATCATCCTTTGCATGGTGAGGCATTCTGTGTCACATGGCATCACCCAGAGTTAAGATGCAGGGCCACACCAGCTGCAAGAAGGAGCTAGCCTCTAGCTGGATGGGATGGTAGGATCTGCTACTTAGAGAAAGAAGGGGATAGAATTACTCATCTCTGCCATGATGAGATAATTAAACTGAGAATAAAAGCTGTGAAAGACCTTTATCAGAGAACTTACAGTCTTTCTGAAGACAGTAAAGACCTTGAGTGGTTCTCAGAGTCAGGGGTGTTATTCTCCCATTTTAAAAGAGGAGAAAGAGACTTCTGGTCAAGATGGCAACATAGATAAACACAGCTCACTTCCTCGAACAACCATGTCAAAATTACAATTAAATTATAGAACAGCCATCACTCAGAACCATCAGAAATCTAGTTGAATGGAAGTTGACAACTAAGCAGTTAAAGAAAGCACATCCATCCAGACAGGTAGGAAGGGCACAGATGTGGATTGGGCTGGTCCCACACCCATGTTTGGTGGATAAAAATTCAGGGGGGGATATCTTGGGAGCAAAGAGCCCCAGGTGCACACCATACCCACCAGCCCAGTGTTTCAGTGCCAGGAAGATACGTCCCCATAACTTGTGGCTGGGGAGGGGGTGGAACACAACAAAAAAACAGTGGGGATTGAGTTGGTGGAAGAAACTTCCAGAGTCCCAAGCAGTTCCTCCTAAAGAATCCACACAGACTTACTCCTACTCACTCCCTCTGAGCTCCAGCACTGGGGTAGCAGCTTGAAAGGCACCAGTGGCATACAGGGAGGAACTGAAGTGTCTGACATCAAGCCAAGAGCCGGGGGACAGCTTTCTTGTAGACAAAGGTGGGCAGAGGCCATTGTCCCTTTTTTGAACCCTCCTCCCACAGAGCCGCTGAGCTGGCAAACTGGTTCTATATCTGATCCTCCATCAACCTGATTAACACTGCCCTGCTCTGGAGATCTCCTGAGATTCCATCTCACCCAACTTAGTTATTAACAGTGGCTTTTCCATTTGAATGGCTGGTTTGGGTTCATGCTTCACAACTTCCTAAAGCCTTTTACACAAGCAACAGTTGGCCTCAGTGAGCCCCCAGCCCCTGTACCTCTTGTTATGTGGCTTCAGGCATGGCACTAGCAGCAGCCAACCTAGATTCACAGCTTGGCTTTGCCTGGAAATCTCCAAGCCCAGCACAAGTAGCAGCCATCTCAGATTCCTTTATAGCTCCTACTGGGTGGCCTCAGGCAAAACTCAGGTGTGGGCTGATCTTGGCCTGCACCACCTGGGAAACCCCAGAGCCTGTGCACCCACTGGGCAGCTATAGACCACACTGGAGCGCCACCACCCTGCTCCTGCACAGCTGATCCTCCATGGAGGGTGGAGGTTGGTGGTCAGTAGTCATAGCCAATCCTTGCAACTGACTGGCCAGGATAAATCCCTCCCATTGACATGCCAATAGCAACCCAGGCTCAACTACAAGAGGAGGGTGTACTCGGCCCACACAAAGGGTGCACCTGGAGTACCCAGCTTGGGTGATAGGGGAGACTGTGCCACTGGACCCTACAGGACACCTAACACATTAGACCACACTACCAAGACATGGAGTCAAAGCAGCTCTACCTAATACATAGAAACAAACACAGGGAGGCTCCTATTGAGGAGACAAAGAAACATGGCCCAAATGAAAGAACAGATCAAAACTCCAGAAAAAGAGATAAACAAAATGGAGATCAGCAATCTTTCAGATGCAGAGTTCAAAACACTAGTTTCAAGGATGCTGGATGAACTGAGTTCTGTCCTTACGAAAAGGAGGATTTTTACAGTGCTCATAGAAAATGCAGTTTCTCTCCAGTTCTTTGACAGTCCTGTTAGCAAACTCATTTGTCAAAGAAGATCCACTCAGAAATGAAGGATGCACTAATTGAAATAAAGAACAATTTACAGGGAAACAGCAGAATGGATGAAGCCAAAAATCAAATCAATGATTTTGGAACATAAGGAAGCAAAAATAACCAATCAGGACAAGAAGAAGAAAAAAATCTAAAGAAACAAGGATAATGTAAGCAACTCTGGGACAGCTTCCAGCATTCCAACATTCCCATCATAGGGGTGCCATAGGAGAAGAGAAAGAGCAATGAATTGGAAATATTTCTGAAAAAATAATGAAAGAAAACTTTCCTAATATGGTGAAGGAAATAGACATAAAAGTCCAGGAAGCACAGAGTCCCAAACAAGATGGATGTAAAGAGGCCCACTCCAAGACACATAATAATTAAAATACCAGAAGTTAAAGAGAATCTTAAAAGTACCAAGAGAAAAGCAATTAGTTATATACAAGGGAGTTCCCATAAGACTGTCAGCTGATTTCTCAAAAGAAACTTTGAAGTCTAGAAGGGATTGGCAAGAAATACTCAAAGTTATGAAAAGCAGGAACCTACAGCCAAGATTGCTCTACCCAGCAAAGCTGTCATTTAGAATCAAAGAGCAGATAAAGAGTTTCCCAGACAAGAAAAAACTAAAGGAGTTCATCACCAAACCACTATTATATGAAAAGTTAAAGGGACTTATTTAAGAAAAAGATAAAAATTGCGAACTATACAATGGCCATAAATATGTATCTGTCAGCAATTGAATCTAAAAATCAAACTAAGCAATCAAAAAGAGCAGAGATGGAATCATGGATACAGAGAGTGTTTTATGGTTGCCAGATGGGCGGAAGGTGTGGGGGAACAGGTGAAGAGGGGAGGGGATTAAGAAGTACAAATAGGTAGTTACAGAATAGCCATGGGGCTGTAAAGTACAGTACAGGAAATGGAGTAGCCAAAGAACTTATGTGTGTGACCCATGGACGTGAACAACGGTGTGGGGATTGCCTAAGGGATCAGTGAGTGCTAGGAGGCAGGCAGAGGGGGGAAAATTGGGACAACTACATTAGCATAATCAATAAAATATAATTTAAAAAAGACATTGCAGAGCTGCATTTCAGACCTTTTCAACCAGTGAGGGAGCAGCCAGCTTTGGGTGTCCGGTGTGTGCAGTGGGCAGATCCCTCTGAGGGATCCACACTCCACTCCCTTGAACACCCGACTCCATTTCTTCCAAATTTTGCATCTGCTTCAGGACCCCGTTGCTGCGAGCTGCATTGGGTCAGTTCACCTACAGGATCAGGTCTGGGTACACCGTGTCTTTTATTTATTAGGCTGTATTCTGTTCAGCAATGTTGGCCCGCAGCCAGAGTGGGGAGAAGGTGAAGGAAGGATTGCTTTCTTATCACAAGGAAATTAGATGCCTAAGCTAGTGATATAGTAGGTTTATTTTTAAACCAATTTTTAGGAAAGTTGAACTTATCTTGTTTACCCTTATGGGAAGGAACCTATTTTTGCACTTAATGACATCGATCTTGGCAGTAAAGGGTTTAAAACTAACTTTGGATTTATTTAAAAAGTAATCTTCTTACCAGTAACCTGCCTTCTGTCTTTACGAAAAGGAGGATTTTTACAGTGTTCATAGAAAATGCAGTTTCTCTCCAGTTGTTTGACAGTCCCATTAGCAAACTCATTTGTCAAAGCCTGGTTCTTTTTACCATGTCACGTGTGTGCGTGTGTGTCCATTTCTCTGTGTGTGTATTTGAAATGGGGTGTTCAGGACATGGCTTTTGTACAGCCATGTCCTGAATACCCCCATTTCAATACCCATTTTTTCCTGTGATAAAAGGTCATATCAGGAAGAGTACTTAAAAAGTGAAAAATAAATTGAGTGGTTTCATTGGAATTTAATACCAACCAGTAAGGCTTTTCCTCCTGCCTCTTTATATTGGAAGATCCATAGAAATGTTTCAAAGAATTCAAATACTTTACTCTGTGACTCACTCACCTGTTGAGATAAGAACTGTTGGAGGGAAATATTGTTACCTAGTAACAGTGTTCAGCTTTTGTTTGGAAGGAAGTAAAGGCTGTCTTTGCTACTGAGACAGGTGGGATCAGTGCCATGTCACGTAAGGCGCCAAATGTGTGCTTGAGACAAAACTGTGAACCTGATGTGTGATGAGGGGTCGTCCAGGCCTTGACTTTGAGAGACAGTTTGGGGTTATAGAGAGAGGGCTCTGGGGTCAGACTGCCCAGATTTGAAGTCTGCCCAGCACTTTCTGGCTGGCGGACGTTGTGGGCATCCCTAGCCTTTCTGGTCTCAGTCCCCTCATCTGTGACACTGTGTGATGCCACATAGCACAGCTACCCCGAGGACTAAATGACTGCCACCAATCCTGTGCTCAGAGAAGTGTCCACCGCATGGAAGTGCTGTCCGTGAGCCAGGTTTCTGAAACAACAGCGCTCATGTTTTTCCCACTTCACCAGGATCACAGTGGGCTCCAGGGCACAGAGAGGGCCAGGAGGCTTGCTGCTTTCACTAAGGGGAAGGGGAAGGGGAAGGCCACTATCAGCTTAGAGGCCAAGGAAGGGAGAGGAGGAAGGAGCCATCAGCACATCCACCATCATATAAGCCAGAAACCATAACTTTCTTAACAAAGCATTAATTAGGAAAATATGCTAACCACTTACAGTCAGGGGCTGTATCTTATTTGTTTTTTACATCCGTTGTACTTGGTCCCTAGTTGGAATTCAATAAATGTTGGAATGTGTTGGCTTGTTCCTTGTTCAGTCATTCAGCAGACATTTATTAAGTTCCTGTTCTGGACCAGGCCCGGCCCTAGGAGCTCGCGCCCCGCCCCACGGAGCCTTCACTCCATCTGGGCAGTGGGCTTTGCTGTCTCCGTTAGGGAAACTGTACTTCTTTCAACAAGAAAAACACTCCTTTCCCTCCCCCAGCCCCAGTTTTGTTAAGCCAGCTCATGTATAATTCCTGATATCTTTACTTCTTGAGAATTTGACATCGATGCCTTTCTCAAACATTGGTTACCAACGATGGTTTTGGGATCTCCTCGCCAAGTTGGGTCATTTAGAGGAAAGAGCTCCTGTCTCCAGGTCAGAAGACCCCATGGGTTTGAATCTTAGCTCTATCATGGGTTGGGTGGCCTTGGGCATATGCTGAGTTTCTAATATTTTTACTGAAACATGAGAAGAATGTTGACCTTGCTGTAGCTTGTCTAGAACATTCATGACCCTAAGAATCAGCCAGTACCTATAAAAATCCAAATCCTGAACCTCAACCCAGACTAAGCTAAGAATCCTGCTTTTTATTTGTTCGTAGCTCAGAGTACTTGCACTGTAGAGCCTCACACTACACTACACTATGGTTACAATTTCATGTTTCTCCTTTGCGTGTGTTCTCCCTTGTTTTGCATATGTGCTTTTAGAACCTGAGCTTTCCAAGTCTTTCCAGACACAAGGGACAGCAATGCTTTTCCAGAAAACCCAGCAGGGATCATCAGGCCAGCTGAAAAAACCACTCAGTTGCTTTGACGTAGCTGAATTCATCCAACTGTGCTGCCTCCCCTCGAGCCTCAGCCCTGGAAGAGACTCCGTTGTCCTGCCACTCAGAGAGGGCGGTCTGTTCCCGCAGAAGGGGCATCACTGGGCGTTGGTGGAAATGTGGACTCCCAGGCACCCCCACTCCCAAGACTTGCTGAATCAGAATCTGCAGCTTAACAAGCTCTCCATGTTATGGAGTGTAGAAGAAACATCAGTTGGTCAACTACCTTTGGGTCAAAATACTCTTAAGGTGTTGTGTTTAAATTGTGGTAATAATTAGTGACTTACAACTGACTTCTGATTCAGGACTGTGTGACTGTTTAAACAGATAAATCTGCATGCCTGTTGTTATATGACATCACAGATTTGATGGCATTTATGAGCTAGAGAGTAAATTCTATATGTGTTGAAAAATTAGATAAGTATGAATTTCACATGACAGTTTAATAGAGGCTTTACATTTTTTAACATGTGTAAATCATCTCTGCTTTTCAATAGCCCTTCCTGAATAGTGGGATCAGAAAAGAAATCTGTTAGTCTTTTTTTTTTTTTTTTTTGCAATGTGGTCTTACGAGTGATTGATTTACAAACTTGCAGGCTTGTTAAGAGGTAACATTTGTAATCTGCACTGGTCCTCTAAGACAACCTGGCAAATAAACATAAATGGCTTCCTAGGTCTTTGCTTTTTAAAACCTATTGCCATCTAAACGTTATAAAGGCAATTTAATAAATACAGACAGCCTGCTAAGCAGCGAAAGGAAGAAGATGCTTGATTTATATATGTCTGCGTGAGTGGACAAGATGTGCTTTTCAGGATTAATGATTTAAGATGTTCTTTATCTTCCTAGTCTGAATAAACAAGGTTTAATTCCAACAGTGCTTTTACTTTTTCTTCTTCAAAATTCACCATCCTTCTCTGTCCCTTCAGGATTGATTGCAGGGGTGATCTAGGATGCTGCCTGTCTGAAGCCTTAACTTCTCTCTTTTCATAAAAGGAAGATTATCCCTTTCTTAATTCCTTGTTTTCATGGCTGTCAGAGAGGAAGCTTTCGGAAGGGAGTTAGCATTCATTGCGCCCTCCCTGAAGGTGGCTCAACTTTTGATGGAGATGTTCTTGAGGATTCCGAGGCAGAGTCCTTGCAGCCTGCTCCTGTCCTCTCTGACTTTGACGGCTCCTCCCCGTCCCTCCTGCCTGCACTGCAGGGCACTCCCCATCAAGTGGTTGCCAGCGCCCGTCATTCACGGGCTTCTCCCTCCTTTGAAAATCCATTCTCTCCTTCCAATTTACAGGGTTTTATTACTTTCTCTCTTGATCAGCATTTCACAAAGATGGGCCTGCAGGTTTTTTTTTTAATAGATATTCTGTCTCTTGAACCCTAAAAAAAATAATTGGTTAGGAAAGAGTACAAAATGCTGACTTAGAATTAAACATAGTTCTATTTGTTGGTTTAATCACAGGACAACTCAGAACATTTAATATCCTGCAGGGTGGGGGTTGGGTTGTTGCGTGCCTCCTTGCCAATTTTTTTTTTTTTTTCCTGGAAGAATCCTCTTGGGGAGTAAGTAGCAATACCAGTGCTCAGTGAATGCACTCCCCGACCTCTTCCTGGGTGTCTCTCCTCTGCGCCTCTCTATCCTGGGCTGTCTAGCGATCACGTGTGTCGCTGAGAATTTGGTGTCCTCCAAATCATCCCAAATTAACCACCATGACCGATAGCTAACTGCTACTGATCACTGACTTTTGCTGCCAGGCTTTGTACAAGCCTTTTTTTTTTTCCCAGAACAGTTACCTGTGAACTCAAGTTCAAATGCCTTAACTTGATATTCAAGACGGCGTGTGTTCTTGAACCCACCGACTTGCAGCCACACTTCCCTCTTCCTCAGCATTCGATAGCCTCCCCTGTGTCTGGCTTTTCTTTATATTCTGTGCACCTCCTAATATACCATATCATTTACTTATTGATTTGTTTGTTTTCTCTCGACTACCATGCAAGCGCCAGGATGCTGGGATGTTTGCTTTGTCCAAGCACCTCCAACAGTGTCTGGCAAGCAGTAGGTGCTCAGTAAATGTTTCACATATAGGACGCATTCAGTTCCGTCTGCTCCCTGTGCTCATGTCTCTGTGCCTTTCTTGCATTTCTTCTATCTTTTTTAGCTGTTGTCTTGATCTGTCCTTATCTCATTACACCCTTCAGAGTCTAGCTCTCTAAGTACCATTTCTTTTTTTTCAAATAATTACTTTATTGTTGTTCAATTACAGTTATCTGCATCCTCTCCCCTCCTCTCCCTCCCCTCCAACCCTACCTCCCTCCCCCGCCTCCCTCCTCCCCCTTGGCTCTGTCCATGTGTCCTCCATAGTGGCTCCTGAAAACCCTTCTCCCCATTGTCCCCTCCCCCCTACCCCCTGGCCACTGTCAGACTGTTCCTAATTTCAATGTCTCTGGTTATGTTTTTCTTGCTTTGTGCTTTTGTTGATTATGTTCCAGTTAAAGGTGAGATCATATGGTATTTGTCCCTCACCGCCTGGCTTACTTCACTTAGCATAATGCTCTCCAGTTCCATCCATGCTGTTGCAAAGGGTATAAGCTCCTTCTTCCTCTCTGCTGTGTAGAATTCCATTGTGTAAATGTACCATAGTTTCTTGATCCATTCATTTGTAGATGGGCACTTAGGTTGTTTC
>PVJI01025460.1:0-20416 GCA_004026765.1 Micronycteris hirsuta | reverse complement strand
GTGTTCACTTCTGGGAACGTGAGGTAAGATGACATCAGAACAGGTAAGAGAGAGATGGGAGTTCTCCTTCCTAAGTATGTGTCCTGGGACACAGGAAGGGACCTAGAGAGGTTACAATGACAGAATGAAGATCAGAAACTTCTTATTCTAAGTTCATGTACTGATAAAAGTCAGGCCACATTTACCTATATCCAGTGGGGCCTACCATCTTTTATAGTTCTGCCAGGTTTAATTCTGGTATGTAAGCATGGATATGGACTTTGTCTTTTTGAATATTTATTTAGCACATTAAAAGTTTATTATACAGAAGGCTTGGTATCATTTTATAAACCCTCAATAAATATTCTTTTTTAATTGAATTAATTGGGGTGACATTGGTTCACAAAACTATACAGGTTTCACATGTACAACTCAACAAAGCGTCCTCTGCACAAAGCATCATGTGTCCATCACCCAAAGCAAAGTCTCTTTCTGTCCCTATTTGTCCCCCTTTGGCCCACCTCCACCTCCCTCACACCCTTTTCCCTCTGGCTATCTTTATGATTTATCTGAAAAATATGGCAAGAAATAAAGATAGCTGCTTGATAATTTGACAATAAATACTATCTTTTTTTGGTATGTTCATGTGTGTATGATGTCAATATATATACAGTCATACCTCGGTGCTTATCAGCTTCAGAACTTGTCAAACCCTTACTCGCATTTTGACAAGAAAAATGTTTCAGCACTCAGTGCTTCCTTGGGACTCCTTGCACTTGCTAGAACTTGTATGAGTCACGCTGAAGCCCCACAAGAGAAAATGCTTCATCATTTGGTACTAGTCAGTTTTGGCACTTGTCATGAGTTCCAGATTGAATTGATGATGAGTACCAAGGTACCACTGTATTTTAAGATAATTTGATTTTAACTGAGAATCATACATGTTTATTTTATTTTTTTATCCTCTCCTGAAGACATTTTTTTATTGCTTTTAGAGAGAGAGGAAGGGGGAGAGGGAGGGAGGGAGAGAGAAAAACATTGATGTGAGAGAGACACATTGATTGGTTGCTTCCATATGCAGACTGGGAATCAAGCCTGCCACCTGGGTATGTACTTCAACGAGGGATCAAACCACAACTTTTTGTTTATGGGATAATGCTCCAACCAACTGAGCCATACCAGCCAGGGTGGGTCACACATGTTTAGTGGAAAACAACAAACATCCTTAAAATTTGTTTTGAAAACATTTTCTTTTTCAAGGGACTTTCTCTAGCTAAAGCATAGACCAAGGTCTCTGTAACTCCCAGTCCATTTCTAACTCATATACATCATTTAAAACTTTAAGGGATTTCATCAACCAATGAATGCATAAATAATTGGAACAACAAAAATCGATGTTTCATTCACACTCTCTCCCACTTCCTCTTTCTTTCTAAAAAAATCAATAAATGAAAAATTTTAAAAACTTAAGGGATTTGAGAATTGTTTCTCAGAAGACATTTCTGGAATCAATACTCCATCTCCTCAGGGGCAGAAATTGTGGACCATCTTGTTCCCTGAGGATCCCCAACACCCAGAACATGCTGGGCGTGCAGCGGACACGTCATCAATATTCATCACTGACCAACTGAATCATTCTTATTAAAGCCACTTTAATAATTGATTTTTAAGGAACACATTTTAATTGAAGATCTGTTTCTTTTTCTTTTTTGTTTGCTATAACTTGATTCTTTTTAATAATTCATTTTTATTATATTTTTTCCATTACCATTTATGGAAACCTATACCCTCTTCCACCTCCACCTACCTCTCTACCCCCTGAAGATCTATTTCTTATGTGTTATTACTTTTTCATTTTTTCTGGATGCTCCCGTCAGTTGCTATGTAAAAGCAATTGGGACACTACATACCTATTGCCACATTTGTATTTCCTTTTTCTGGCCACAGGTTCCCTCATCTCATTCCAGTTAAAGACAAAGCAACTGAGCTGCTGTTTTGAGCACCTGATGTGTAGATAGCCATATATGCACTGGACACTTGCCTCAGAGCCCTCAGTGAAAAAGTGACCTGTGCAGTATATCTACATTCTTCTTCTTTTTCAAAGACCACAAATGGGAGGATGATTTATCGAAGCTGGAGCAAACACAAAAAACTTTCCCAGATTTAGCTCATTCCTGCTGTGAAGGAAGTCCAGCCTTGTCTTAATCAAGCCCAGAGGAAAGACCAAGGTCGAGAAGTTCTGTGCTATTGGTTCAGTTCATATCAAAGCTTAGTCCAGTTCTGCCTCTGTCCCCATCCAGCTAACATATTCCCAGATGTGCTGTTACTGTATCCAGGCTCATTCTTGGAGTCCGTGTTGGCTACGGGGCCAACGTGGCTGTCACAGAGAAAGAATACACAAGCACATGGGCAAGCGTGTATTAGCAGACAAGAGAGAGTACGACAGAGAGAGAGCTTGCCTTTGTTAAGCTTGGATTATATCTTGGGCTTAAAAAGGACCAGGAACCTTTTCAAACTGACCAATCAACTTGCCAATCTTTTGCGGACTGGTGCTGGGCCCCCCTTCTAACCAATCAATTATCTAGATCTTCTGGGTTTCTGTGTTCCTTATCCAATTCAGTGCTTCATCCAGGCTAGGCACTGCCCCTATGGTCACCATCTTAGCTCCTACTGTGCATGTCTCACAGTATAAGGACCTTCCCCTGTTCCATCTTGGCTTATACTTGGCATGTGAGCAGCAGAAGAATTTCATTTATTGTTTATTCCTCCTCTGCGTGAGTGAAACTGTTGTATCCTGGAGAGACAAGAAAGTGAGCCCTTCCTCCCGTATATGGGGGAGGGAAGGGTGTTAATACTCTTGGTTGGGCAATGCTGCAATCCTCTGGGATATCTGATGTTGTAACTTCCAGATTTAATCAATCAGGCTTATTGTCTGATTCAGCTCCCTAGTTCATTAGGCTTAATAATGCCTAATTCCCTTTGCTTCCCTCCTCTTATTAATATCTAGTTACCTACACTAATACTGCAACAACCTAGGCAGGAGGTGGCTGGGGCCAGAGTGAAAAGTGGTGGAATCTGGATACATTTTGAAGGGAGAGCCAACTGAACATTTTGCTGTGCAGGAAGTGAGACATGTGAGAAAGAGTCAAGATGAAGCCTATGATTTAGGCCTGGAAGAATGGAGTTGCCATTAAGTAAGATAGGAAAAACAGCTGGCGAAGGGTTTTGGAATGATAAAATTGAGATAACTATTAGATAGTCAAATTGTTTTCATTTGGGAGGTTCAGGATACAGTCTTTTGTCTCATACCAATTTCTAAGACAGATGTATTAAATTTTACCAATTTGATGGTGAATTAGTCAAATTCTAATAATTCCATGAATTTTTAGTTTAAAATTCTGGTGCTATATTGTTAGATCCCTCCAGATTTAATATTGTCATCTCCTCCTTGTGAATTTTTTTTAATCCTCATATGAGGATATGTTCATTGATTTTAGAGAGCTAGAGAAAGAGAAACATCAATGTGAGAAAGGAACATATGGGAGGGTTGCCTCCCAAACATGCCCTGACTGGGAATTGAACCCACAACCTTTTATTGTACGGGATAATGCTCCAACCAACTAAACCACCCAGCAAGGGCCCTGGTGAATTTTTTAAATAAAGAATTGGTATTTAGAATGAATGAATATATATATATATATAGTCATTAGATTAATCAAAATGAATATATGCACTCTACATAATTAACTCCTTTTGACTGAGATATACTTGACATACAACATTATGTTTTTACTTTTATTAAATAAAGAACTTTTTTCATAATATTTTTTGCCTTATGGTTTAGTTTATGTAGTATTTATATTACTAGACAAGCTTATTTTTTAGCTTTTAGTTGCCATTCCCCTTTCCTTTTCAACTCTCTTTGGTAGTATATATTTTTTGGTAACAACTTCCTTGAGATAATTCACATAACATACCACTTAAAGCATAAAATTCAGTGGTTTTCGGTAAATTCACAAAGTTGTATAACCATCACCTCCGTGTGGTTCCAAAATATTTTCATTACCCCAAAGGATATTCTGTATCCATTAATCATCCATTTATATTCTTTTCTCCTCCCACTGCTCCCTCAGCCTGGGCGGTAGCTAATTTATTTTTTATCTATAAATTTGACTATTCTGAACATTTCATATGAATGGAATTATGTAATGTGTGGCCTTTGTATGTGGTTTCTTTCACTTAGCATAAATGTCTTCAAGGTTCATCCATGTTGTGGCATGTGTCAGTACTTCATTTCCTTTATGGCTGAATACTATTCCCTTATCTCTGTAGACCACATTTTGTTTTTTGATTTAGAAGTTGATGGACATTTGGGTTCTTTCTGCCTTTTCGGTTATTATTATAAATAATGCTGCTATGAACAGTCATGAACAATGTTTTATATGGACATGTTTTTAGTTTCCTCGGGTATTTTTCTAGTACTTTTATGGTCTCATTTTTCACATTTACATCTTTAATCCATCTGAACTACATTTTGGTGTAAGGTGGCCATATCAGAACTGAGTTGTTATACTTCACTTAAAAATTGTTCATAAATATTAAGGTAATATTAATTTTTAATCTTTTATAAGTTAATTGTAGATGTAGATTGTTCTTTGCAAATATGCTACTTTATCCATAGTATGGGAGCATGCACTAAAATTTAAGCAAATATTCACTACAGTTAAAAGTAGGTTAGAACATTTCACTTTATTAACATTAGTAAGAATAGCACTGTCTAAACTAGTAATAATAACTGAATGACTGAGAGTGTTCAGTGCAAGGCCAGCTAAATAATATGCTATGCCCATTACAAAATGAAAATGTGGGGCTCTAGCCTAAGGTGGGTAGGTCATCTCCCCTTCCCATGGGCCCACCACTCCAACACACATTCCTGATGGCTGGCAAATTCTTGGCTGGCATTCACAAAGTACCCGGGTAGGGGTGGGTGGGTGACATGTCCATGCTGAGTTGTCAGCTGAACACTCTGTGGCACTGCCTGTCCCAGGTGGGGACAGTCATCACTGTGCTCTGAGTAGAGATTCCATGGACATCCTGACCCTTTATCCTTCCCATTCCTGTGTCCAGGACTCCACTGAGGGTAAAGCATGGTGGTTGAATGTGAGCCTCCTCCATGCATGCAACCCAGTTGTCACCTTTAGCAGAACATGGCAGCAGTCACGAGTCAGGGTGGGGAAGCCCTGTAGGACCCAGTGTGCCAGGAGCAGGGAACAGATGGGAGAGAACCCATCATGGAGTGATGGTGGGAGGTGGGTACCACATGTGAGCCAAAGCTCCAAGTACCTGGACCTGTTCCTTTGTCTTACTTGACTTCATGTAAAAAACACAAAATCAGGGATGCAAGGATAATACAATATTTGCAAATCAATAAACGTAATACATCACATAAACAAAAGCAAAGACAAAAATCACATGATCATATCAATAGATGCGGAGAAAGCATTCGATAAGGTACAGCATCCATATATGATAAAAACACTTAGCAAAGTGGGAATAGAGGGAGCATTCCTCAACATAATAAAGGCCATCTATGAGAGACCTACATCCAACATCATACTCAATGGGCAAAAACTAAAATCGTTCCCACTAAGATCAGGAACAAGACAAGGATGTCCGCTTTTACCACTTCTATTCAACATAGTACTGCAAGTTTTAGCTCCAGCAATCAGACAAGAAGAGGAAATAAAAGGCATCCAAATAGGAAAGGAGGAAACCAAACTGTCATGGTTTTCAGATGACATGGTAGTGTACATAGAAAATCCTATAGACTCCGCCAAAAAACTATTCAACCTAATAAATGAATTTGGCAAAACAACGGGATACAAAGTCAATATCCAGAAATCAAAGCCATTTTTGTACACCAACAATGAAATATCAGAAGCAGAAATCAGGAAAAAGTTCCCACTTGATATAGCAACAACAAAAAAAAAAATACATAGGAATAAACCTAACCAAGGAGGTAAAAGACCTGTACTCAGAAAATTACACAACACTGAAGAAAGAAATCAAGGAAGACACAAACAAATGGAAACATGTACCGTGCTCATGGATTGGAAGAATCAACATCATCAAAATGTCCATACTACCCAAAGCAATTTATAGATTCAATGCAATCCCTATAAAGGACCAATGACATATTTCACAGATATAGAACAAACACTTCAAAAATTTATATGGAACCATAAACAACCCTGAATATCTGCTGCAATTCTGAGAAAGAAGAGCAAAGAAGGAGGGATCACAATACCTGATATCAAACTGTATTACAAGGCCACTGTAATCAAAACAGCCTTTTACTGGCATAAAAACAGACAGATAGACTAATGGAACAGAATAGAGAGCCCAGAAATAAACCCAAGTCTCTATGGCCAATTAATTTTCGACAAAGGGAGCAGCAGCATAAAATGGAGTAAAAATAGCCTCTTCAATAAATGGTGTTGGAAAATCTGGACAGCTACATGCAAAAAAATGAAACTCGAGCACCAACTTACACCATACACAAAAATAAATTCAAGGTGGATAAAAGACTTAAATATAGGTCGTGATACCATAAAAGTTCTAGAGGAAAACATTGGTAGGAAAATCTCAAATATTCCATGCAGCAATATCTTCATTGATATGTCCCCTAGATCAAGGGACATAAAGGAAAGAAGAAACAAATGGGACCTCATCAAAATAAAAAGCTTCTGCATGACTAAAGAAAACAGTATTACAATAAAAAGAGAACCAACTGTATGGGAAAACATATTTGCCAATGATACCTCGGACAAGGGTTTGATTTCCAAAATACATAAAGAACTCATATGACTCCACTCCAGGAAGACAAAATACCCAACGAAAAAGTGAGCAAAAGACTTGAACAGACACTTCTCCAAGGAGAACACACAGAGGGCCCAGAGACATATGAAAAGATGCTCAGTGTCACTAGCCATCAAAGACATGCAAATTAAAACCACAATAAGATACCGCCTGACACCAGTCAGAATGGCCATCATAAACAAAGCAACAGACAAGTGTTGGAGAGGATGCAGAGAAAAGGGAACCCTACTGCACTGTTGGTGAGAATGCACACTGGTGAAGCCACTATAGAAAACAGTATGGAATTTCCTCAGAAAACTAAAAATGGAACTGCCTTTTGACCCAGCAATTCCACTGCTGGGATTATACCCTAAGAGCCCTGAAACACCAGTCGAAAAGAACCTATGCACCCCAATGTTCATAGCAGCACAATTTACAATAGCCAAGTGCTGTTAGCAACCCAAGTGCCCATCAGCAACTGAGTGGATCAAGAAACTATGGTACATTTACACAAGGGAATTCTACACAGCAGAGAGAAAGAAGGAGCTTATACCCTTTGCTACAGCATGGATGGAACTGGAGAACATTATGCTAAGTGAAATAAGCCAGGCAGTAAGGGCCAAATACGATATGATCTCACCTTTAACTGGAACATAATCAACAAAAGAAAAAAAGCAAGCAAAATATAACCAGAGACATTGAAATTAAGAACAATCTAACAATAGCTAGAGGGGAGGGGGGAAGGGACAGTGGGGATAAGGGTTTTCAGGAACTGCTATAAAAGACACATGGACAAAACCAAGGGGGAGAGTGGAAGCAAGGGAGGGAGGTGGGTTTGGATAGGGTAGAGGGGAGGGGAGGGGAGAAAATGCAAACAACTGTAATTGAAGAACAATAAAGTAATTTAAAAAAAACAAAATCAAAGATAAAATTATTAAGAATGAAGATCTATAAGGCCAGCCCAGGTTTAATGTAATTTCTTAACTTCTTAACAAACTTTAAAAATTTGAAGAAGAATTTAGTTAACGGCATTATCAGTGATTTTTACCTTATTTTTTTCCAGGTTTCCTACAACGCAAGAGTTAATTTTATAATTAATCAAACCCCAATGTTATGTAAAGATATTTTACTGATATTATCTTACATAGATATCATCTGTTGCAATTTTGCTTCCATTTGGGGGGAAATACATATTTGGTACTTTAATGTAAAGAATGTATTTTTCTTTACCTAGGACCATTAATATAAGATTGGCCAATTTATCTGATACTTCCGGTATTGAAAATCTTGTCAGCACCCTCATGATCAATAAAAGCATTTTGGAGGATCTAAAGCAATACAATGAGGCTCGCAGAGATCCTGTAAGTCCTGCTGTGATCAGATTGGTTTTCTTTACCTCATGTATGGGACCATTATGATTCATGTAGGTTCAACCTGAAGTTTCCTTGGACCTTAGTGGGAATTGTGTGGTGGGAAGCAGTGTGGTATTGGAAGATGGGAGCAAGAAAAGAAAAAGAAAGAAACTGAGGTTTAAGGAATTGGGGCCATTCTCCTCACTGGTGGTTCCAAGGACTGTGGTTGGTGCATACATGAATCTACACATGGGATATAATTGTATAGAACTTAATATACATACACACACACACAATCGCATCAGTGTGTGTTCCCTGCTTGTCATATTATAGTAGTGTTTTACAAAGTGTTGCTATTAGGGGATACTGGGCAAAGAGTAAAAGAATTTCTCTATATTTTTTCTTACAATTGCTTGTGAGTCTACATATATCTAAGTAGACATTTTAATTTAAAAGAAAATGGAGCACCAGTTTCACTTGAAGCAGTAAAATCATGAAGTTTTAATCCTTGAGTGCATGTGCTTTTGGTATTCTGTGTGGCAAAATGAGAAGGGCGCATAAACCTAGCTCTTCTGCTGCATACTGAAGCATGTTGGTTGTTTCAGGAAAAAACATTTCTGCAATAGTTTGAGTTGTTTTCTGACCCAGCCAGCATTTTCACAAAACACCATTTTTACTTGAAAGAACAGCTGGCATACAAAATATGGTTACTCAATCTCAGGCAGTTATCAGGCATTTTCTTTTAAAAAGGTGAGCCTGTCACTGCAAGAAAACAACTGACAACACTTGTCCCCTATGAAAAAATTCTAAGCTTTCAAAAAAAGTAGAATTTTGGAAAATCAGATCTGCCACTCTGAGCTTGACAGCTTCCCAATAGTTACCGGACTTTTTCTGGTAAGTCTGGTGGTGATATTACCAGGTGTGATGTTTTGATATTTTGTAATGAAATAGTCATTATTTGGAAAATCTACATAAGCTTGGCGAACCAGTATTTTAGAGATAAACAATACATGATGTTACAAAATCTTGCATAGGAAGAAGATTCATTCAAAGTGAAAAACAGACTAATGAATTTTAATGTAGTAGTATATACAGAGTTCATTGATATGGTTTCAGTTTCAACATTTAAAAATTTTAATCTTTAAAACACTACCATTTGTTAAGATTTGGTGGAGCATCAAAGAAAAATGTCCATAATTATCTGAAAAGGGTATTTAAATACTTCTCCCTTTTCCAGTTATGTATCTTTGTGAAGATAGTTTTTTCATATATTTCAACCAAAATAACATATTGCAACAGATTGAATATAGAAGCACTTATGAGAGTCCTGCTGTCTTCCATTAAGCCAGACATTAGAGATTTGCAAAAATATGAAACAGTGCTACTCTTCTCTAAATATTTTTGTCAAATTAAAAAGTCATTTCAATTAATAAACAAAAATTTAAAAATTCAAAATTTTCTCAGTTTTAGTTACTAATACAGGAAAGAGTGATAGATACACATAAACCAAAGTTCTCTGGAGTTGTCAGGTCATAGGGGTCCTGAGATCACAATATCTGAGAACCACTGATGTAGAGCTAACGAAAGATTCTAAGTCAAGGGAATGCAGTTTGAGTCATAGGTTCATTCCTTACTAGCTGGAGATCCTGGCAAGTGACTCAGTCTTTCAAGCCTATTTTCTTATACATGAGATAGAGATAATGATAATACAGGGTTGGAGCGAAGATTAAGTGAACACTGGGTGGGCATTTAATTTACTACCTGGCCCAAAGATAAGTGATAGATGGTCTGACTGCTATGGGATCATGGTTCAAACCTATTATTGACTGCTCACAGACACATTAATAGCAATATTTTCAAGGATCTTAAAAAGTATATTCATCTTTTCAGGATGGAACCCCACTGCAGGCATTTGTAGCTGACGTGGCCGAACAAATTGTTGGCATTGCAGTGATCAGAAATGAAATGGTAAATTGCGAAATGGATATTAATTTCCTTTATTTTGAGTCTTTATTACATGAAGTAACATACAATACCTCTTTTGAAGTTTCATTTTCACTTCGATGTGAATGCCTTCTTTTTCTGAAGTATATAAATCATGATATGCTACATCCCACTTAGCGGGCTTTTAAATCTTTATTATTTTAGTTCAAAACTTTAAAATATTATAAAGAATACATGAAAACATTCACATTCTATAAATTCAAATAACTTTCCACCACCAAAAAAAATAAATAAATCCCACTGCTCTCCCCAAAGGATTGCTACGACTGAGAATTAGTCATTTATGTCTTCCAACATTTTTCCTTGCATTTAATTACATGCATCTTGTGTGTGTGTTGTGTGTGTCTTGTCACGTGGACATCTGATTTTATTTTTTCCCAGTGCACAATTATGCCAAAGTATTTATTACGGAGTTATCCATGTTTTCTCCTACTGATTTAAAATGCTACCTTTACATTCTTAAGTTTCTATGTGCCTGTATCTATTTTTACTCTACTCTGTTCCATGGATTTATTTGTTGGTATCTATTGCATTATCATGTACTTTGCCATCTGGTAGGGGAGTCTTCTCTCATTTGTCTTTTTTCCTAAATTTTCACAATTTTATTTTGTCATTTTTCTCTTCCGGACAAGCCTTGTAATACTTGTTATGAATTTATTTGCATCTATATAGATTTTATAGAACCATTTAGGAAGAATTGACAATTGAAATATTGAGACTTCCCTTCTAGGAACATAGCTTCCTCTGTTTTTGTTGTGGTGGTGGTTGAATTCTTGGGTCCTTCAGAAAAGTTTTGTGGCTTTGTTCATACAGGTTGTATGTATCAAATGCTTGGCTCCTGGAGGTTCACTCTCCACCTTTCTCCATCTTGCATCCCAGGATGGGCAGCATCCTGGGTGCCTTTGCCCTTTGGCTTCCAACTGGGTTTGACCGATGGGGAATGCTGGTGAGACAAGGGGAGCAGAGTGAGATTGGGCTGCCTGGGACTGGTCTCTCCACTGAATTCCCTGATCGTTTCCAGGCAGCCTCTTCTCCACGACTCTTTTACTGGGTTCCAGGAACCAGCACCTCTCATGCTACTGCCCTCCCCCTGCCCAGGGAGGTAATACCATGCAGCTGCTGTTACACTGTCTACTGGTTTCTCTACATCCTGCCCCCGCCTTGTAGATAGTCCCTTTGTGAAACTTCAGCTATGCTAATTTGAACATACCATCTGTTTCCTGCTAACACCCTCTCCAGGACAGCCCTGCACATTTATGGTTTATCTCTACATGTTTTATATTTTTCTGGGTATTGTGAATAAATACTTTTTTTCATTGTACTTTCAAAGGGTTTATTTTGGTATGTGGGAAAATGACTAATTTTCCTATTCTTGTGTCCAGTCAGCTTTTTCAGTTCTCTCATTAGCTCCAGGAGCTTTTCAACTGACCCTTTCCTGGCCCAACATAATTTCTACCATATTTTGCTGGTCAGAGCAGTCACAGGGCATGCTCAAATTCCAGGGATGGGGAAACAGACTTCAACTCCTGATGTGACAGCTCCCTTCTAGAGAAGATCATGTGGGATGAGAGATACTTTCATGGCCATTTTGAAACATAGAATCTACCACACATTCTTTTAAAAATATGTATACCTTCTTTCCCCAATTTTATTTGTGTTTAGAACAACATTGAATAGTAGTGTTTATTATAATGGGTACTTTGTGGTGTTTTTTTAATTTTTAATAGGAATGATTCTGCATTTTGCCCCATTTAGTAAAATATTTGCTATAGGTACTGGGAGGTATTGTTTATCAAATTAAGGCAGTTCTCTCCTATTTCTAGTTTACTAAAAGTTTTTTTTTTTTAATCAAGAATGAGTATTGAATTTTATTAGATGTGTTTATTGAGATGTTCATATGGCTTTACTACTTTAATGTATTAAAATTCTCCTTGTTCTTAGGTTCATTTCTCTTTGATTCAATATGTCTTTGAGTAATTCTTTTAGAGAGGATGGTAGGTAGTAGTGTCTCAGAGTCCATACATAAACAAGAAGTTTTTATTTTGTCCTCATACTTGAATACTTATTCAGCCATGTGTAGAATTCTTATTCAACTTATTTCTCATCAGAATGTTGATGTTTTTACTCTCCTTGTCCACTGTCCAGGGTCACTGATAAAATATAATCTGATATAAATAAATGTATATTTCCTTGTGTTTTCTCTCTCTCTCTTTGGTATGTTTCCTTCTATGTTTTTTTAATACCTGAGATTCTGAAATTTTACCAAGAAGTATTGTATGCCTCTTTTGAATTCGGGAAGATCTTTCTTCTATGATTTTATTGTATCTTCCCTTTCATTTTCTCTATTCTCCTCTTCTTGAATTCCTTTTTAGATGGATATTGGACCTTTTAAATTGGTCCTTTACTGTCTTTTAGCTTTCTTCTCATATTTGTTAACCTCTTCTACTTCTTTCTAGATTTCCTTAATTTTGTCTTCTGGATCCCTAATTCAGTCTTCAGTTATGTCTATTGAATTATCCAGGGCTCCTATTGGAATTTTAATTTCAGGGTTTATATATTTAACTTCCAAGTCTCTTTCTTGTTTCCTTCTTGTTACTTTGTTGTAGCAGCTTGTTATGTTACATGCAAGATCATCTTTGGTGTCTCTGAGGACACTGAGTATAATTTTTTTTAGTTCTCTTCTGTTCCCTAAATAACCTCTTTTTACTCTGGAGTTGTATGTTTTGCTGTTGTGGTCTTTTACACTTGTCAGTTTTCCTCAAAAGCCTGTCCATGTCTTGAGTGACATATTAGATTACCAGTATGGCGGTCCGACATGATACCCTCGACAGTCGAGCGTATCTGCTTCTCCGTTCATCTCTCCAGACACTGGGAAAACTGCCCACCCCTCTCTGTCTAATCAAGGGGCATCCGTCGTCTGGCTGCCCCGTGTGGTGCTCGAAGGTAATACTGGCAGGCAGCGAGCAGGGGCCAAGGTTTAACCTATTGGTAGAGGACTTTGGTATGTTTTCTCCTAAGGTAAAACTGCCTTACGCATTTGTCCCCTCATCATTCTCCCTCATTATTTAAAATTAATTTTTTGTTTAATTTTAAGGGATTTGGAATGGGAAGAAAATTAGATACGCACGGTCCATCTGCTGTTTTGAGCTAATAACCTCTGTTGGCTCTTTGTTTTCACTTTTTGTTTTTCAGCCCTATGCTTATTACTCATCTTATTTTATAATGAGGAATGCTCCTTGATAATTAAATACGAGTCTTAAGGTGCACAGGCAGGTACAGGGTCAATGCAGACAGAACGGTCAGGCAGTGCCAGAACTGCCTTTTGGCCCCACTGCTGGGTTTGTCACCTAAACTCTGTTTCCTCTAAGCTTTGTGGCAGATGTTGGAAAAACAAGCAACAGTGAGGGGCTTAGACACAGACTTCCCAATTTTCCTGGATTTTCTAGTGCCAGCCTTGCCAATCATAGCATGAACCAAGTTCTTTGCATTTTTTAATTCCTCTTCTTGAAAGTGTTTTTAGGAAAATTTTACTGTCAAAAGAAATATAAGTAGGTACTTTTCAGTTTGCATGTGGTCTGATTTTTCCTGCACATCAAGTGTTTTTACTGCCCTGTCATGAGAGAGTCACTCACTCTGGTGTTTGCCCCAAACCCCAACAGTGTGCACTGCTGGGAAGTGAAACAGGACAGAATGAGCCAGTGCACAGTTCACAAGGATGAGTCTCTGCTTCCCTCCCCTGCAATGTAGGGAATAGAGACTGGTGATCAGAACCAGATCCAAAGAAGCAGGGGCAGAGTATTCAATATTTCTGTTTATAAGTAAACACTAGTCATTTAAATTGTTACAGTCACACACCACATAACAACGTTTGGTCCGTGACTGACAACATATAGGGCAGTGGTTCCATAAGGTTATAATGGAGCTGAAAAAGTCCTATCACCATTATAACTGATGTTTTACTGTATAGCCCAAAGCATTACTCATTCATGTGTCTGTGGAGATGCCGGTCCAGGTTTATATGACAAATCTGCCAGTCATATAAAAGTATAGCACAATTATGTACAGCACACAACACTTGATCATAATAATAAATGAATATTACTGGCTTATGTGTTTACCGTACTTTTTATCATTATTTTAGAGTGTACTCTTTCTACTTATCAGAAATAAAGTTCGCTCTAAAGCAGTATGCCATGTTACACTGATAGCAGCTCTGTACATCTCAGGTTTATTGAGTGTCTTGATGGCATCACTTTCTCTTGTGCTTGATTCGTCTCATTATGTTTTATACAGTAACAGGCTGTGAAGGTTTGTAGTCTGGGAGCAACAGACTGTACCATATAGTCTATGTGTGTAGTAAGCTATATACCATCTGTGTTTGTATAACTGCACTTTATGATGTTCGCAAAATGATAACACCATGTAATGATACATTTCTCAGAATGTATCCCAGTTGTTGAACAATGCATAACTGTATCTCAGAGAGATAAAAAGTTTAAGGAATGCCAATGGATGAGGCCCAGCCTCACAGTTTTATTGTAGGCCAACCCAGCCATGTGTGCCTGTCAAAGTGTGTGACTTGTGGAATGGTTTGTTTCCACACTGGTAAGTGTTTCTCCTGAAACTTGCATGTGCTTGGTCAGTCATGCTGACTAGTTTATGCTCCCCTTGCCCACTGGAGGCAAAGAGCTGCTGTCTTACTGCCTGGTCCCTAACAGAGACGTGTGGCGCTCTGAAAGGAGCAAATTCCAAAGCTCTGTAGCTATCCTCCAGAGACAAGCCATCAGAACAAATGACTTTTAAAAACAGAACTTTTAATTCTTAAAAAATTAACATTGAAGATGAGTTAGTAAATCACAGGAGAGGGAAAAACTAATTTCTTACTGTTATACAATATCTAAAGTAATTTTTAAAAGGTTTTTATCACAAAGTGCGTGCCATTTGTTTAAAAATTCTTAGATGTCCTTTCCTCACCTCTTTTTTAGGATATAGAGTACATACGATCCCATTACAATATTGAAGATTTTATCTACTTCAGCCACCACCAGCACGAAGAACACGGACACCTGTATCACTTTGCCCTGAACCCCATTTTTCGGCACTATACCAAGTTTTTTCTGAAGGAGATACTCCGTTTAGGTTTTAAGTCCTGTCTCTACTATCCTATTTACCCAGCTTCCAGGGAAGGCAAGGTAAAAAAAAAATTTTGTAATTAACTTTTCCAGCAGATGTTCATGGTGTCATTTGTGTTGTGTGGCATATTGTATTCCTTCCTTGCTTGATGGACTTTGATTATAGTGTGGCTCTGAATTTCAAGTGACCATAGTGAGTTTGGCCCTTGCACTATAGTGAAAGCCCAGAGTTTGAATATCTGAAACAATCACAACCAATATAATTAGTAGAACAATTTCTTGGCTTTTCCATTTGGACAAAACAGAGACTAAAAACTGTGCAAAAATGCTCCAAGGGATGTGAAAATCAAATTATTTCTTAAGGTATAATAGTGAAAAGCCAAAATGATTCTCTCATGTTCTTCAAAGAAATTTTAGTAATGAACCCATAGGATAAATCAGTTCAATCCGGGACTTCCGGCAAGATGGCGGCTTAGGTGGACAGACCGTGCCTCCACACACAACCAAACGAGGAAAAAACAGCAATTTAATTAAACAAAAATAGCCAGATCTGACAGAAAATCAAAGTGAGAGGAAGTCTGACAACCAAGGAGTTAAAGAAGACACTTACATCCAGTCTGGTAAGTGGAGCATAGCCGGGAGGAGAGAGAGCGCGCAGCCACTCCGCAGCGAGCTGGGTGGTGAGCGCACGGCAAGACCAAGGTTTGTGCAGTGGGACTGGTAACACTGCAGCACGCCGAGACGGGTGTGCCTGACCAAAACTCGGCCAGCGCCCATCCCACCCGGAACCAGCGGGGCCGAGACTGGTGGACTGGGCAGGTCCTAATTCGAGTGCAGAGAAACCGGGAGAAAAAAGGGGGCGCAACCCATGAAAACAGGGAAATAAGACCTCAAACCACTGATTGAAAACACCTGTGGGAGGTGAGACAGCGGGAGGAACTCCTGGCCTCACAGGAGAGTTCGCTGGGGAGACCCATGGGGGATTGGAACTGTGTGGGCCTGTCCACCGGCACCGGAGCAACCCTGGAGCCAGTGCAAAGGGGCTCAACTTGTTTGAGGGAAGTGGTGTGGGTGCGAAGAGTGGAGCAAGCGCCATTGTTCTCGCAGGTCCTGCCCCCACAGGCTGCGTCACAGCACAGCGACGAGGGTTACCCCGCCCCCACAGACAGCATCGCAAAATAGCAACATGAGTTGACCCACCCTGGTGAACACCTAAGACTCCGCCCCTTAAAGTAACAGGCGCACCGAGGGGGAAAAATGGCCCAAATGAAAGAATAGATCAAAGCTCCAGAACTAACTGACCAAGAAATCACCAACCTATCAGATGCACAGTTTAAAACACTGGTAATCAGGATGGCCACAGAATTCGACAAAAAATTATCGCAATTACTTGAACAAATGAGGCAATTACTTAAACAAATGAGGAGAGATCTGCAGGAACCAATAGGGATAAGAAGGAAACTGGGACTCAAATCAAGGGAGTGGACCAGCAGAAAGAAAAAAAACATCCAACCAGAAAAGAATGAAGAAACAAGAATTCAAAAAATGGAGGAGGGCCTCAGAAATCTCCAGGACATCTATAAACGGCCCAACATACGGATCATAGGGCTGCCAGAGGAGAAGAGGAAGACCAAGAGATTGAAAACTTATTTGAATAAATAATATGGAGAACTTCCCCAAGCTGGTGAAGGAAATAGACTTTCGGGAAGTCCAGGAAGCTCAGAGAGTTCCAAAGAAGTTGGACCCAAAGAGGAACACACCAAGACACATCATAATTACATTACCCAAGATTAAAGATAAGGAGAGAATCCTAGAAGCAGCAAGAGAAAAGGTGACAGTTACCTACAAAGGAGTTCCCATAAGACTGTCAGCTGATTTCTCAAAAGAGACCCTGCAGGCAAGAAGGGGCTGGATAGAAGTATTCCAAGTCATGAAAGGCAAGGACCTACATCCAAGAATACTCTATCCAGCAAAGCTATCATTTAGAATGGAAGGGCAGATAAAGTGCTTCCCAGATAAGGTCAAGTTCAAGAAGTTCATCACCACCCAGCCTTTATTGTATGAAATGTTGAAGGGAGTTATATGAGGTATGGAGGGATATCAACAGGGGAGTGGTAGGGGGAGAAGGGGGGAAAGGGGCACAAAACAAGTAGCATAAACAGTAGGTAGAAAACAGACAGGGGGAGGTTAAGAATAGTATAGGAAGTGCAGAAGCAAAAGAACTTACGTGTATGACCTATGGACAAAACTAAAGGGTGGGGAAAGTGGGGGTACGGGCTGGAGGGGAAGAAAGGGGGGAAAATGGGACAACTGTAACAGCATAATCAATAAAATATATTAAAAAAAACAAAAAATAAATCAGTTCAATCCTATAAGATTGATATGCTATCACAGCATTCCAAATAAGCACTATAATTACTCACATAAAAGTGGTGGATAAAAGGTGGAGATTTATAATATTTATTTAACCTTTATGTAGCAAATACCTATATAAATCTGCAAAATATTTATTATACTTATGTAGATAATGCTGTCATAATGAATGCATACGTGATATGTGTATGTTACATATGTGTGCAAGCACAGATAGCAAGCTCTTCATTTATCCTGCTTTAGTCCTCTTCATAGCACTTTTAACTAGCTAAAATTTTATCTCTTTCCATGAAAGCAAGAGTCTTTTGTGTGTCTGTTCAAAGCTGTATCCCAGTGCCTAGAAGAACCACACATGCAGCTTGGGGCAAAAGTAGGTTTACAGTTGTGAGTACACGAAACACAAGTTTATCCTTGTATTATTATTTATCAGTTATTGTGTTATTTTCCATACAAACAACTGAAAACCTGCTTTTGCCCCACCTTGTATATATGTGTACACACACATACACATTCACATACAGTATCCTGGTTGTTCCACAGGCAAGGAAGGGCTTCTTCAAGCTGGATTCCCAAGGTGTTGTTTCCTGCAGTTTGTTTGTTCTGTCACTGACAGTGTTGGTCCTCAGCCTGATGCAGACTCAAGGGGTGATGAGATTCAGCCCCTAGCCTAGGTAGAACTTGTCCCATCAGATCCCATTCATGACTGAAAGCTTTCTCGTTCTCTGCCTAGAATCTTTAATGTTGTCACATTTCTTCTTAGTTACTACAAGTGAGCTAAGTAGATTTTTTAAGTAGTCTTATTTATTAAACTTTAAAAAATCTAAAATGTATTAATACATTCACATAACAGTAATTTTTACCATGTACGTATTTTAACAAAAGCCTTTGGAGAAGTACAAATGGAATGTGAAAGAAAAAGAAAATACATAGAAAGGATTGTTACTGAGATATGGAATATGCTTTAGTGCCAGTTTTTTCTTTTTTGTCACAATGCAGCACTATATCAATGTGAGTGCCTAGATTTGAACTTGTGAGATGGGAAGATAACAGTTTTGCTGGATAATCTCGGTCCTGTGCAATTTTTTTCATTTGCATTTGGCCAGTTGCCAATTTGGTCACCTTCAGGTTGTGGTATTAAATTCTTAATTTTTATTCATGATATTGTATGCATGTGCCAAGCTGGTAAAGTCCTTTTGTATCCATAATAAAAATAAAAATAGTATCTTAGACATTTTATTGAGTGTCCATATGTTTACCTCAATACTATAGATTTGGAATATGTTATGCGCTATATATATTCTATAGGATATAGAAACACATTTGGGAACAGATTTAAACAAGTATAAGAATCAGTACCAAATAAGTTAGGTAAGAATTTGAGAAATCCCTAGTCAATAGTAGTAAAAATGAACTTTTGGCTCACATTTGGTTTTCTCTACAGCCTCCTGCCAGAACATGTATTGAGAGATCTTCCAGGCATAAAAACATCTCTGACTAGGAATTCCTGGGTTCTGTTTGTCAGTGGGTAAAATCAGGGTATGAATTTCAATTGTGATGTTAGAAATACCTTTTAGAAGCTCTTAGAAATGCCTGGAGGTTTTTTTTTTAGAATAGCAAGTAAGTCATATGTAAATCATCTTATTTATTAAACTACACTTACAGTTCAGTTTTACTTTTTTTGCTTTCTAGCTTAAGTACAATTAATAGATCTTTTTTTTTTAAAGACTAGTCTTCGTAAAGATTTTTATTTATTTATTTTTAGAGAGAGGAGAAGGGAGGGAGATAGAGAGAGAGAGAAACAGCAATGTATGGTTGCCTCTCACACGGCCATCACAGGGGACCTGGCCCGCAACCCAGGTATGTGCCCTGACCGGGAATTGAACCGGGACTGTCTGGTTCCCAGCCCGCGCTCAATCCACTGAGCTACACCAGCCAGGGCCAATTAATAGATCTTTTAAAATGTTCATTTCACAGTTTAACTCTTGAGATTTATATAGTTGAAATACTGAGTTAATTTCACGAAAACTCCTAAGAATTCATAAATGTGAAAGAAATAAAGATCACCATGTTCAGTTTTTTTCTGCTAAGTTTTAAAAATTGAATAAAATTACTATTTAAAACATTCTTTTAAAACATGATTTATCATAGTTCATTGCAGTAAGCATAAATTCAAGTTATAATTTAGTATTAATTTAAGTCAGAATAGTATGATCTAATTCCCCCAGCTATCCCACTTTCTATTTTCTTTTTTAAATATATTTTATTGATTATGCTATTACAGTTGTCCCATTTCCCCCCCTTTCTTCCCCTCCACCCCCACCACCCCCATTCCCGTCCTTTAGTTTTTGTCCATAGGTCATACACATAAGTTCTTTGGCTTCTGCATTTCCTATACTATTCTTAACCTCCCCCTGTCTGTTTTCTACCTCCCATTTATGCTACTTATTTTGTGCCCCTTTCCCCCCCTCTCCCCCTCCTACTCCCCTGTTGATATCCCTTCATGACTTATATAAATCCCTTTCACATTTCATATAATGAAGGCTGGGTGATGATGAACTCCTTGAACTTGACCTTATCTGGGAAGCACTTTATCTGCCCTTCCATTCTAAATGATAGCTTTGCTGGATAGAGTATTCTTGGATGTAGGCCCTTGCCTTTCATGACTTGGAATACTCCTCTCCAGCCCCTTCTTGCCTGCAAGGTCTCTTTTGAGAAATC
>PVJI01025459.1:0-20523 GCA_004026765.1 Micronycteris hirsuta | reverse complement strand
AATTATAGGAGTCAGCATCTTTTTTGAAGGAAAAGGGCAGTTGACAATTGGCTGTTTGTATTGACACATCTTTGTGATCCTTGCGTGAAGAACTGGGCTTAAGCAAAGGGAGGGCAACTCTAGACTTACTGGGTGCAGACCCTGACTACTGTAGAGCCTGAGCACATCTACTGTTGAAGGCTGCCAGTGGAGGCACCTCCAGCCCTATTCCATTGTGGTCACTGGTTGAATTCAGGGTGATGGTGTCTCAGCCTCAAGGGTTCTGCTATCATCTATTGGGGACTGCTTCTGGGAAGTCCCCAAGCTCAGAGATCTAGAATTCTTCTTTGTTGGCCCCTTCCAAATGCACAAGTAATAAGAGAAGGCAGAAAAGTATAGCAGAACAAAGCTTCATGAAAAGAGTAGATCAATAAATTTATTAACAGGTATTTATTGAGGCCATGATATTAAAATGCAATGATTTTATCCTAACCCCCAGGCCTCAGACTAGCTGCAGGAATAGTATTGTCAACTCTCTTCCAATATCTTTTCTTAATCAGTGCTGCTTTCCTCTTTATTTTCCAGACAGACATAATTTCTAAGATAATTCTGAAGGCAGAGATACATTTTTGGAAGATAAAAAGTGCTGCATTAAGAAGTCCAAAATATTGCCCTGGCTGGTGTAGCTCAGTGGACTGAGTGCCGGCCTGCAAACCAAAGGGTCACTGGTTCGATTCCCAGTTAGGGCATGTGCCTGGGTTGTGGGCTAGGTCCCCAGTAGGGGGCTCAGAAGAGGCAAACACACATTGATGTTTCTCTCCCTCTCTTTCTCCCTCCCTTCCCCTCTCTGAAAATAAATAAATAAAATCTTAAAAAAAAAAAAGAAGTCCAAAATATTTATTTAATTTTTCTACTGACTTCTTCAGAGCCTTGCCACAGCTTTCCTGTCTTAGTCTAGGTAGCTGAGAGTTAACTATAGTCATCTAGGTGAGAGCTGAACCTTTAAGTTTCCTTCTAACATTAAGATTCTCTGATTGCATTTTAAATCAGGCCTGGAGGCCTCTGCTGCTCAAGTGAAGCAATTAAGTCCCCCATATGGGGTCCCAGACAGCTTGAGTTTTGTCTTGGGCAAACCTTAGGCAGTTTGATTCTTAGAGAGATGGAACTCCCAGTGGGGGAAGCAGAGACCTTACGTTGTGGGTTTCTCTCATCCCTTCCATTTCCTCTTATTCCCATGACTGACCATAGGGTCCAGAATAGCACCAGCCATCTGATTGGGTGTTCAACTTTCAGACCCTTCTTCACTTTTCCTGTTTAGATAAAAACTTAAAACTAAGTTATTAATTCATTCAATAAATATTTTAAAGAGCTTATTATGAATAACACATTGGGCTTTTCCTGTTTAGATAAAAACTTAAAACTAAGTTATTAATTCATTCAATAAATATTTTAAAGAGCTTATTATGAATAACACATTGGGCTAGTTGCTATAGAATACAAAAAATAAATGAGAAATAATCATTGTCTTCAAGAATAGCCTAGTAGAGTAATAAGTTGTGACCTGGAGTTTGCACAATAAGAGAGGTACACCTAAAGTCCTATGGGGCCCAAAGGGGAGACAGCAAGTAAAGTACTGTGTATGAAAGGAATTTTTAAACTGTAAATACCCAGTGCATATATGCTTTTAACTTCCTAAAGCAAGGGAAAGAGAACGAGTTTGAGAATCAGGAGACCTGACCCTAAAGGTTGGCAAACTATGACCCAAAGCCTATTTTAGACAACCCTCACGCTAAGAATGTATTTTTTATTTTTACATTTTAAAGGGTTATATTTACAAAAAAAAAAAAGAGAGAAGAATATGCAACAGAGACTACATGTAGCTTGCAATTTGGTCCTTTACAGAAAATTTGCTGACCTCCTGATTGAAATCAAATTTTGCCATAACTGACTATGGGCAAAACCACTAAGGAGTTGGTGCTTATCCTGTAAGCAATGGGAGCTATTTGCTAGATTAGCCATCTGTACGATGGCTAGATTTGGTGGCAGTAGGAGGATGAATTGGATTGGGGGTAGTAGGCAGAGATGTCTAGGAGGCAATTTGAAATTCTAATCTATCATCTAGAAAACCAGTGGGAGAAGTAGATTTGGAGGTGAGCACACATTCAAGGACTGAAAGTAGAATGGATGAAATTACCCAAGGAGAAGGTCAAGGATGGAAACTTGGGAATACCTATTTAAATGGGAAGAGTTTAGGAGAGTGAAGGAGATGGAAAAAGTGATCCAAGCAGTGTGGTGATTGTAGTGGGAAGGAGGGTCTAAGGGGGATAAATGATAATGGAAAAAATACAATAAAAAATAAGTAAATAAAAATATTTAAAAAAGAAAAAGCGACTCAAGAGGTAGGAGGAGAAGAAGAGCTGAATTGTATCACAGATAGAGTAGATTGTCAACAATGTCAAATGCCAAAGAGAGGTAAAGCGATATGAAGAATGAAAAGAAGCCATCGGATATGTCACTGGCGACTTTGTGAGGACAGTTTCAGAGCGATGGGTTTGGGGTGAGAGGCCGTGTAGTGCCTCTCAGGATGTCGGTGGTAGAGGGGAGGGTGGAGACCAGTAGCAGGCTGAGGGGACTGCATAACAACAATTTTGTCTACCATGCAGGCGTCTATGGGGATCAGATTAAATAATGTAAGTGAAAGTGCTCTGAAAAGTTTAAAGTACTATACAAATAAAAGGTATTGTATTATAAATTAAGTACCTTCCAGTTCTAAATTCTATGAAATTGTTTCTGTTCTTTCCTTGAAATTCACAGCTTAGAACCAAACACTTTCTATTCCCTATTCTCAAGTCTAAACTTTCCATTCTTCAAGACTTTCTGGAAGCTGATTATGAGCATCCTCTTCCCAGTTTTTGACTTCCCAGTATGCAACTATCTGCATCAATTAGGCAAACCTATTTCTCATCCTCCCTGGAAGTCTTGTTTTCCTTCACTTGGAAGCTTTACCCATTTGCCATGATTTAAGGTTTAAGAGATGCCAATTAAATTTGGACTTCAGATAAATACCAAATACTTTTTAGCGCATGTCTCATACAATATTTGGGCATGGGCATCCTGTATTTTATTTGGCAACCCCACTTCCCCTGCTCTTTTAGTTTATATGTATGTGTCTTTCCCTTTAAAGCTCAACTCAAAGCTATTTTTGCTCCTTGGCATGATAATTTAAGAAAAAGAATATATCCTTTTGTAGACAAACAGAAATGATTCAAACCCTGGCCCTCTAACATGTTGTAGGACCTTGATTAAATCTCTTCATTTCTCTGAATTTGTAAATTAACTTTCAAGGCCCTTGTAAGGATTAAAATAAATAATGTTTGGTTTGTGTGCTTAGGAGTTAAATATTTATATAAACCTTCCCTATTGCACAGATAATTTCTTTGCATACCTTCTCTGCTTAGGTACTCAATGTGTACTTTCTTTGTTAAAATATATATTTTATTGATTATGCTATTACATTTGCTCCAATTTCCCCCCCTTTGCCACCCTCCACCTGGTACCCTCCTTCCTTCTGGCAATCCCCTACCTTAGTTCATGTTCGGGTCATGCATGTAAGTTCTTTCGCTTCTCCATTTCTTGTACTATTCTTAAAATCCCCCTGTCTATTTTGGACCTACCAGTTATTCTTCTTAATCCCTGTACCTTTTCCCCCATTCTCCCCCTTCGCCCTCCCAGCTGATAACCCTCCAAATGATCTTTATATCTGTGATTCTGTTCCTGTTCTAGTTGTTTGCTTAGTTCGTTTTTTTTAGATTAAGTTGTTGATAATTGTGAATGTGTTGCCATTTTACTGTTCATAGGTTTGATCTTCTTTTTCTCAAATAAGTCCCTTTAACATTCATGTAATAAGGGCTTGGTGATGATGAACTCCTTTAGATTTACCTTGTCTGGGAAGCGCTTTATCTGCCCTTCCATTCTAAATGATAGCTTTGCTGGATACAGTAATCTAGGTTGTAGGTCCTTGCTTTTCATCACTTTGAATACCTTCGCCAGTCCCTTCTTGCCCACGAAGTTCCTTTAGAGAAATCAGCTGACAGTCTTATGGGCACTCCTTTGTAGGTAACTCTCTGTTATTCTCTTGCTGCTTTTAAGATTCTCTCTTTATCTTTAACCTTGGCATTTTAATTATGTGTCTTGGTGTGTCTTGGTGTGGTCCTCTTTGGGCCCAACTTGTTTGGGACTCTGTTCTTCCTGGACTTGGATGTCTATTTCCTTCATCTGATTAGGGAAGTTTTCTTTCATAATTTTTTCAAATAATTTTTCAATTTCTTGTTTTTCCTCTTCTCCTTCTGTCATCCCTATGATTCGGGTATTGGCACATTTGGAGATGTTCCAGGAGCTTCTTATACTATCCTCATTTTAAAAAAATTCTTGTTTCTTCATTTTGTTCTGGTTGAACAATTATTTCTTATGTTCCAGATTATGTTGATTTGAATCCCAGCTTCCTCCCCTTCACTGTTGGTTCCCTGTAGATTTTTCCTTTTTTCACTTAGTGTAACCTTCATTTCTCACTTTATGTTGTTGCCATACTCAATGAGTTCTTTGAACATCCTAATTACCAGTATTTTGAACTCTGCATCTGATAGGTTGATTATCTCCATTTCATTTAGTTCTCCTGGGATTTTTTTTTCCTATTCTTTCATTTGGACCACATTTCGTTGTCTCCTCAATTTGGCAGACTCCCTGTATTTATTTCTGTGTATTAGGTAGAGCTGTTTGGACTTCCTCTCTCAGTAGCATGGCCTATTGTAGAAAAGACACCTATAAAATGCGTGGGGTAGAGCCTCAGGTAATCGCCAGAGTAGGGCAACCCGCTTCACTGTTTTGTGGCTCTGCGTGGAGGGAGTGCTCAGAGAGGGGACAGTGCCACTGCCTGGCTTCTGGAGGTTTGACCAGCACTTGCCCCATTTCCAGTCACTTCACCCACTCCCCATATGCAACTGGCACCCTTTGAGATATTGTCCTGTTGCTGAATCCCAGAGTTGTTGGGTCTGTGTAAGTTCTAAGACCATGCAGGCCCTTTAAGTGGAGTTTCCTGAAAATTTGGCAGTTTCTTCCACTGCCTCAATCCCCACTGGTCTTTACAGCCAGAAGTTATGGGGATTTATCTTCCCAGCACTGGAACCCTGGGCTGTGTGGTCTGGCCTGGGGCTGGGATTGCTTGCTCCCAAGGTATCCCTCTTGATTTTATCCATCACACGTGAATGTGGGACAGCCCGATCTGTCGCTGCCTCTCCATGCCACACCGTATCTCCTCACCTCTCCACCCATCTCTGTGTCTCTGCCCCTCCTACCTGTCTGGATGAATGTGGCTTCTTTAAATCCTTGGTTGTCGGATGCCATACAGTTCAACTTCATGACAGTTCAGGGTGTTATTTGTTTTGAGATTTAGTTGTAATTCTGTCTGAGGTTGTGCAAGGAGGCAAAGTGTGTCTACCTATGCCTCCATCTTGACTGGAAGTCTTGGCTTTCTTGTATACATTTTTATTATTGTTTATGCTGTTGTCCCAATTTTTCCCCTTTGCCCCTCTCTGCCCAGCCTACCCCCCACTTCCATAGTCAGTCCCTACACCGTTGTCCATGTCAATGGGTCCTTCATACACACTCATATGTTCTTTGACTAATCCTTTCACCATCTTTCAAATAGTCACTTTCTTCATTTGTATTGCTGCTTAAGTTTTCAGTCTGAGTCAGAGTAGTGAGGAGGGAGTCTTATCTTTTCTGTCAACCCAGGGGATGATCTATCTGGATCATTCCGGTAGCACCTAAGGCAGGGATCAACCCACAAGGGGCTTCAGGATAGAAATAGACTGATGGGTTCTCATGTGTTTTTTCATTTGGATCACTTGGAAAGAGCACAAGGTCAAGCCCTTAGGGAGTGAGTCCTTCTAGTCCATGTTCTCTTGCCACTGCTATGGTTTTCTGAGTAGGTCGATGGTGAAGAAGTGTTTGGTGAGCCCTTTGGTGTAAGAGGTGGGCAATGGAAGAGAGCCAGAATAATCATTATTATTAATGTTCTTCTCTATGACTCAGATTATTTATAAATACTGGGTTTCATAAGAAAGAATTATAGTGATAGAATATAGGTAGAAAGACAAAGGTCTTTGGTGGATTTTCTTCTTAACCCCCAACTCCCAGCCATACAATTTGACTTCTTTTGCCCAGCTGGGCTTCTCTGTCAGTCTCCAATACCTATAAGAGACAGGTGGGAGGTAGAATCTGATGTTCCTGCTTCTTCTTGCCTGAAGCATACTTGCAACCATCCCTATTGTAATACCTACCCACTTCCTCTCCCCCTAGCTGCTGGGGATATGGGTAAGCAGCCAGGTTATCTCAATCTCCCAGCTCTGATTTTTATCTCAAGTCCTGGCAGGGAAAAACCTACATCTGACCAAACTCAGTAATAGAAGGTGGTTTTTCACACCACCCCCTTCTCTGGTCCCCTGGAGCTTATTTCACTGGAAGGGAACGCAGGTTGATGTATTTTTAAATGGCTTTGATTTTATCACCTTGCTTAATGATTTGGCACATTATTTATTAGATGGGGAGCTTCCCAGAGGGGCCTGACCCATTAACGTATAAATAATGTGGCAAATAGTTCAATAGAGCCATAAAAAAAGTGATTTAGAAATAAATTGACCTCTGTTTGTTACATGTAAACGAAGGTCCAGGGTCATAATGTATTTCTTGCCCTTAAGCTGGGATGGTGGGGTTGGGGTAGAAAGGGTTGATAGGGGGCTCATGCAGACACCAGATTTTTCTGTCACAGTTCTTTTTTTCTCTGCCATGGTTCAGGGTGTGGCAGACATGATGCGGGCTGCGTCAGGTGTGTGTAACCTGTGATCTGGGGCAGCCATGTGATTGGTAAGGATGTGGTGGTGGTTTGAAGTAGAGCTTTTTTCTGGACACAAATCCCTATTTGTGATTTTGTCCTTATTGAGAAGTTAACATTTAACCCAGGTATCTAGAAAGAAAGTTGATGGTTGGGGAAGCAGGAGATTATCTATTTTGGTGCATTCAGGTAGTGAGTACCTGTAGTGAGTACCTCAGGTGGGGACACTGGTGCATCTCTTCCCAGTATAGTGCATAGCACATAGTAGGCAGTCAGTAAATGTTTATTAAACACATATCCACATATCTACCATGATTAATGGAGGGAAAGAACAGTACCAATAATTTCTGAATTAGCGGTGGGTAAATAATGGATATAATAAATAACATTCATTGAGAGCTTAGTACCCACTACGTATTTATTAATCACTTTACTTATGTAAACTAATTAAATCTTTTTAGCATTTAAATTGTGAAATACGACACATTCAGGAGAGTGCATAAAGAATACATGTGCATTTTAATGAATAATGTGGCACAGAAACACTTGTGTAACCACCGCTCACAAAAAAACACCCTTTGCTAGCACCCAGAAGCCCCATCTCTATGTCCCTTTGTGATCGCAATCACTTCTCTTTCCCAAAGGTAACTACCCTGTATTTTGTTATGATAATTTTCTGACTTTTCATCATGGTTTTAATACCAACATGCATCCTTAAATAATATAGTTTTGCCTTTAAAAAATTTTATGTAAATACACTCAAACTGTATTCTTTTGTGTCTTGCATTTTTTACCAGCATTTTATTTGTGAGATGTATCCATGTTGCTGCTTGTAGCTGTAATTTGTTCATTTTCATTGCTGCACATATTTCAGCGTATGACTATAGCACAACTCGCTCATCCATTCTGTTGTTGATGAGCATCTGCATCCTTTCCAGTTTTTATCAGCTGAAAATGGTGCTGCTCTGAACAGACTTAAACATGTATTCCAGTGTGCACATTTTGTAGGGTCTATACCTAGTAGTGAAATTTCTGGATTATAGGGTATGTGGAACATTCAAATTTACTGGGTAACACCAAATTGTTTTCCAAATAATTTGTACCAATTTTCACTCTAACCAGAGTATCTGAGAGTTCCTGTTGTTCTTACCATCCTTGCCAACTCTTGGTAGCCTCAGAATTTTCCAATTTAATCTTTACAATATCATCTGAAGTTGGAATTATTATTATTCACATTTTTCAAATGATTAAACTGCGGCTCAGGGTATTTAAACAACTCGCTCAAAGTTGTATAACTGGTAAAAGGCAGAGCCAGTATTTGAACTTAAGTCTGACTCCATTCTCCACTTTGTGATCTTGATATTTACACCTCAGCTTGACAATGAACACTTGACAGATTTTGAATAATTATGTAGCAAAATTTTTCTGCACATGTAACATTGTTAAACAATTTAAAAATTTTGTTATATATTAAATTAACTCTCCTTCTTTATGTTTACTATCAACTTGTGTGGTAGGGAAGGTGGCTTGTTTCATACCTGGGTAGGGGGAACCATTGAAGTTTAAATATTTAACCTTCAATATTAAATATCTGTCAGAGTATATAACATGACATTGACTCTAGGATGTCTAGAAGAAGCTTCCGAAGATGATCCAGACCACCCCTCTCTATAGACTAGTGAAAGACCTATAACTAACTCTGGAGCCACGGACTCCACCCAGGAGCCAGAAAGTCCTAAGTTTTTTTTCATGCTACTTTAATTCCTGCTGTTGTTTTAACTCATTCCCTCTAGTTCATTCTCCTAAAGACAGCCCTTCATATATGATCAAAGGCCCCTTTTCTGGTTTCAGAGTATCTTGTAGGTTGGGCAGAGTTTCCAATAGAGTCAGGGCTTTAGGGTGTCTTTCATCCCAACAGCTCAAAGCCTCCCACGGACATTAACTCATTAATCACCAAGCTGCTCTATGAAGTTGAGAACTAGTCAGTGGGAGCCTCCCCCGCTTCCCAGGTAGAGAAACTGAGTCCATGACTTGCCCAGAACTGCCCAGGGAGTCAGAGTGGAGCCAGGAAAGGAACCTAAGTGTCCAGGGAGACCATCTCCTCTGCTGCTAGTGATTCAGGGCTCCAATTTCCTGCACATTCAGCAGAAAAAAGAACTCACTAGAAATGGTGAACGTTGAGGCCCATGTTACAGGATACCAGAATCCTTTTTGGATTACTGAGAAAGATAGCTTTTCCCATAGAGATACACATTCTTTAAGATCAAGGGTCATTTTTTTATCTTCAGTTGTGCATCGTGGACTGTGCTTGGTACATAGAAGACTTAACTTTTTGCTGAGTGAATGTGTGAACAAGCGAATGGCAGAACACCTGAGTTTGTCTTAATGATCTGGGTTTCCTCCCTGTTCCCAATTTTTCCTACTCAAACAAACATCTTTGGAAAGGACATGGGCGTGAAGAATTGAACTTTGCATCAAACTTCTGTGGATGAGATGTGAGCGTGGGTACAAGAGTGAGGAGAAGCACCTTAGATGGATGTGCTGGGAATGGGAAAGGGGATGGGTGGGAGGTGTTCTTGAGACTCACTCTTACTTTGGTTGAGAAGATCTATAAAGGAAATTAAATTTTAAGCTTATTTCAGGAATTCTGAGTTTCTACCCTTCACCTGTCTGAGCATTCTTCTGGAACAGGCACCTTGACCACATAGGCAGAGCCTCCATCTGTTCTGCAGCAGACAGATGAGCTCGTGACCAGATACGAATGGGAATTTTATTTTCTCCGGGTACCCATCATTTTGGTGGCATTCTCAGTGGGTTCTTGTTTAGGGGAAGCAGTGGACACATCACTTTAAAACGTTCTCAATGTGCTCAAAGATCACAAAATCAAAGACTCTTTTAGAGCTAGAAGAAATCCCCAAGCTCATGACTTACATAGACCTTTGTTTCAATGGAAGATGTCTAATTCAGTTATGGGGTGAATTGGAGGAGAATTACCTTATTTAGAATGTGTGAGTATATGAGAGTGCTTATGTATATCACTACACATGCAAATTGCTTTAACTGTTGTGTGTGAGGATTTCTATGAGTAAACGTGCTAGGAGCAGGGAGGTCCACATTTGTGTGGGCTGCTTTGCTTCCTTTGCTAGCATGTTTTCCCTGAAACTTAGCATAACTTTTCTCTATCTCAGACCCTCTTTCTCCTCACCCCTCACTTGATGCTGATTGGAAGCTCCTGAAGAATCTTGAGGTTAGGGTTGAAGATATTCACTCCCAGTTCTACTGGCATGTCTTTATCAGCCACCCATCTGATCTTATCCCCGTCCCTAGGCAGGCTCCCTGCTGCCTGCATTTATCTCCTGGTTTATGATGTCATTTAATTAGCTCACACATGGTGGTTTTACGGGACAAACATGGCCTTGTTTGCCTTATAACTGGATTTCATGACTCTGTGGGGACAGGTCAGGAAATCTCAGCCCTGCAGTGTTTGCAGTTCAGGAATGCTGGATCTTTAGGAATCTAGGAATTTTGGGAATGGTCCGACTTGGAGTGCTGTCTTCCATAAACTAGAAAAGAGTCAGTTCTTTATTCTCAAGTTTCCTATCTCATAGCACATGAATAACCTCTTTTGGGGAGGTAGGAAGGCTGTGCCAGCCGTTAGGGTGTATCCTGAATCTGTTCCTTGTTTGTCTGTTATACCACTTTTGGCCCATAGATAGAGTGGTCACTTATAGGATAGTTATAAGGCTCCTGAACATCAACTCTAGGGGAATAAAATACTGAAAGTAGGAGAGACACTAAAGTAGGGCTTGTGAACTTGAGGTCCCCAAATGAGAAAGATGAAGATAATCTTATTCCTTTGACAAGGGTTGTTGAATGAAACTGGGTTCATCCAGATGTTAACTAGGAAATTGGGGTCCACTGTTTAAGCAAGTTTATATTAGGAATACAATGTACTTTTTTTGGTTGGTTCTTGTTTCATTAGTTGCTTAGGTCAGGAAAGTTTAGAAAGATATCAGAATGAACTATTCAGAACTATTCTAGAAAGATGAGTTCCATATGATTTTCCTACATCTCCAATGAAGGAGAGATCCTGCTCTCTGCTGCCACGTGTGATGAACTTTTGTCAAAACAGCTTTTCTTCTCTTGCCAAAAACATCACCAGTATACCTCCACATGCACACATTAGAAATGTCCACAAGCAAGCTCTTGATAAACACACTGTTCTTTTCTCAGCTTCAGACAACACATTTGTCTGGCTTGGTGTCAGTGAGCAGCCAAGTATGTGTGTATGAAATCTGCCTGGAAGCAAAAGATGAGCTAGAGGAGCCACAAGAAATCTCTACTTCTTTCTTTCTTTCTTTTTTTTTTTAAAGATTTTATTTATTTATTTTTAGAGAGAGGGGAAGGGAGGGAGACAGAGAGGGAGAGAAACAGCAATGTATGGTTGCTCCTCACATGGCCCTCACTGGGGACCTGGCCTGCAACCCAGGCATGTGCCCTGACTGGGAATCGAACTGGGACCCTTTGGTTCCCAGCCCGCGCTCAATCCGCTGAGCTACACCAGCCAGGGCTACTTCTTTCTTTTTCCCTTTGCTCCCCTCGACCCCTCTGCCCTCAGAGATGAGAGTCTCAACCTCAGGCCCTCACTCCATCTGTCCTTCTCTCCCTCCTTACTCTGGCTTCCACCTTTTCTGTCTTCCTCCTTGGACTGTTCCAAATATAACACCCTTTTGGGTCCTCCTTCGGAAACCCATCAGTTTACTTTCTCCAACACACTAGCAGAAAGATGGGCATGAAAAGTAGCCTGGAGCCCTGGCTGGTGTAGCGCAGTGGATTGAGCACGGGCTGGGAACCAGGCAGTCCCGGTTCGATTCCCAGTCAGGGCACATGCCTGGGTTGCAGGCCAGGTCCCCGTGAGGGCCATGTGAGAGGCAACCATACATTGCTCTTTCTCTCCCTCTCTTTCTCCCTTCCTTCCTCTCTCTCTAAAAATAAATAAAAATAAAAAATCTTTAAAAATAGCCTGGAAACAGGTCAGCAGTGCTGGTAGGTAAAGGAAAGCTGAGGCAAGTGTCAGCCTGGGCTCAGCCTGGGCTTGGGAAAAGTTTAGAAAGGAGTAACCATCAGGCAGAAGCACCCTAAACTGTAACTATGGCTAAGAAGAAATAATCTAATCCTAATCTCAGATACAGAGACTTATTTGAATATATTAATATGTTATAAATTTAAAATTGGATATTCTAAACATCAATCCCCTTCTGGAATAGTCTGAATTGCATTCTGTCTAGAGGCTACAGGTTAGACCAAATGATTCCTAAACTCTCAGAGGAAGGACTCAGTTTTTCTGGGGCCTCTGTTTCTAGAATCTACCTTGTCAGGATGTCTTCAGAAAATTTAGCTTAAATCACTCCCGCTGCCACTTGCAACAGCTTCTGAGACTGGTGATGCACACGATTCATCCTGAGTGTCCCCTCCTCCCCAGGAGCTTGTGACAGCACATCTCACCTGAAAAACCATTAGGCTCCCGAAGTGCTGGGACTGGCCCTGGCACGCCTTGGCCCTTCTGTGCTGTCCTATCTCCGGATGACTTCAGAGAAGGTGAGGGTGGTGTTCAATGGATGCTCCAGCCTTCCCCTCCTCTTTCCTCTGAATTGCCAATATATTTTCTCTGACAGTTTGCACAGATAGTTAAGATACCGTGTAATTACCACTGCATTTGAAAGCCAAACATGATTTATATCTGACAAGCTCAGTCATCTTTGAGATGAGTTGGTGTGTGTATGTGTATTTATGTGTGTGTGTATGCATGTTGGTTATGTCTTTTTGTGGGAGCAGAGGAGTTATTAGGCCTTATGTCCCCCTTCCACTCAGTTACCTTCCTTTACTGAGTCAAGAAACTGGAGTATACAGAGCACTGGACGGAGAGACAGAGTCCCTCTTCTCAGGAGACTCTCAGTGCGGGGGGAACTGTGTGATGCCCAGGATACCGACAAACACACAGACATAATGAGATAAGGGCAGAGAACTAGTTAGTGTTGGAGGATGGAGAACCACTACTGCAAGCAATATAGGTTGCTTATTGACAGAAGGCTTCAGGAAGGGTTGTTGGGAGTGTTTGGAAGAGGCGAATTAGGACCAAAGAGAAAGGAAAGGAGGGTAGCTCCGATGAGAGAAAAGAATGACCTTTAAGGTCGAAGGAGAGAAATTTGTATCAAAAGAAGCAGTTTACCTAGCTGAAAGGAAGTGTCTGAGTGAAGAGTCAAAAGGAAGTGGAGGGGGCAAGAGGGGAGTTCCAATGGGCAGAGCCGTCAAAGTGCTTGATGGTGTTTCATCAAACTGCTGTTGGTAGGCATTTAGGCAGTGCCTTTGAAACACTAGGTCCAAGGTGGAGGGGGTGGGGGTCCCTGCAGTGAGGGGTTGGGCTTGAAGAGAGCAAGGAGTCACAGCAACGAAGAGATGAGGACAGTAATAGGAGTAGGAGTGAAAGAGGCAAAAATACTACCAGAGCCTTTCTGAATATGGGCTTGAGCTTGTGACAGGGGAAAGGGTCCCTGGTTCTTTCCCACTCCCCTTCTAATTCCAGTAGGAGAGTTGAAGGTTAGACAAGAAAAAGGATTACACAATTTCCCAAAGCGAAAAGCACCATTGCATCGTCTCCGTGCCCTATAATGGGTTTGGGTTGTGAGGAGGACGCCAGTCTTTAAGGCAGAAAGACGCACAGGGAGAGGGTTCATCTTCAACCCTTGGATATAATGGGAGTGGGGACAGTTGGTGTTCTTAAGTTTTGCTCTTGGCATTTCTGGCTCAGTCTTCTTTCAGTACAGACCTGCATCCCGGCCCCGCCCCAACTGTTGATTATACCCCTTGGGATGCATCATTGCTAGGGAAGCAGATGTGCCAGATGTGACATGTTTGAAAGAAAAAAAAATCACTTACTGCCGAGCCTTGGGGAGAGCTGCTAATCACTGTCTTGGTGCTGCTAGTGGGGAGGGAAGGGCTGAGGTGTGCTTTGTGCCAGCTCCTAGCCCCTCTGCAGGAGGACTTCCAAGAACCTAAGGAGGTAGATGTGAGAGAAGGAGAGTCAGAAGAGAAGGAAGATCTGAAGCCCACATCAAATGGAAAAAAATGTGATTGCACAGTAGTGGGTGGGCTGCCAGCTAGTTCATCTTGCCTGGTTGAACAACTTATGTAAGGAGGTTCTGGGCGGGGGGGGGGGGGGGGGGGGGGGGGGGGGGGGGGGGGGGGGGGGGGGGGGTGGTGGCGCGTATGCCTCAGGATGGGTTTCTAAGAATTCAGCCCAATGGCATCCCTTTTGTCCAACTTCTCCTGGAGGACCCTCTTGTCTTCCTGTGAAGCCTCCTGCTCCTCATCCCCACCCTGCAATTTTTTTTTTTTAGTTTTATTTTCTTCCTGTCCTCAGAAATTGAGCTCAGAACTTGCAATATGTCTTGTCTTTTGCCTGAGGGGAGCCTCCTGAGTCTTGCTGACAGATGTCTCAGTCTGGGAAGCCCCAGCATGCTTTGCTCAGTGCCGCTCCGCCAAGACGGCGCCCAACGTACCTAAATGTCAGGGCCCCAGTGCTTCAGCTACTCTCCCAGCCCCCACTGCTGACGGGGTTAGAGGAATAATTCCTTTGATAAGGCTAGGGGAGGATTTGGAGAAGGAATCCAAGAAGGACTCTTGGCTGTACTAGAAAGTTCTAAGTCTGAGATCAAGGTAAAGTCAAAGAACACTGCACAATGCCTGGGGAGTGGATATAATGGTTCTATGGCGTCTACAATCCTTAGGAATGCAGTTGATTCCAAAAAGACCTGTGCTCAGATTCCTGGGAGGCGCTTCTTGATTACATCTTTGTTCAGCATTGACATTTTTCATTTTCTAAACCAGATTCTAACTCTTCTAATCTGACCCAAAGAAAGTGGACCTACCACCAAGACAGCTAACCCTAGGACTTTAATACATGTACATTAGTAGAGTTCTGTTGTTTCTACTAGCTGAAAGTCCAGACTAAACCAGATCCCAGAGTAGCTCTACCCCTGACCCTATCTTAAATCCTGATCCTGAAATTAACCCTAACTCAAATCCCAATTCTAACCCCTCTTCTCTCCCTACCCCCTTCACTGCATGGAATAATTTGAGGGGAGGAGGGGGCTGGGGAGAAGAGGACTGGATGAGGAATGCCTCTGGGGAAAAGGAGGAGGAGGAGAGCCAGCCAGAGCGACCTGGAGGAGCCAGTGTGGTATCTGGGAGCCTGGGGCATGCTCCGGGTACTTGCCAAGCCATGAGTCATGACATCATTCTTCATGGCATTTTGTTGGGGGTGTGTCTGGGCTGGCAAACAGGCTTGCTTAGAATGAGGTGCTCTCCCTCTGCCCCTCTCCCTAATTTTGGAGGGAAGGGAAAAGTCTTCTGTCCTGAGGGTCCTTCTCTCCTCTTTTCTTTTAGACTTCACAGTACTGAAGCAAAGCAAAGGGAAAGGCTTGGCACGTTGACATTAGTTGCAAGGAAGTCATGGAGAGACTAAATCACTAGGAATGCACAGCCTTGAAGCTTCCAAACATGAAAGGTAACCTAGTCCAGCCCCCTGAGTGTCATTCCCCTTAGGGATGCTGAATTGCTCCATTCTGCCCTGTGCCCTCTTATGACAGGGCCCACACGCTACTCCACCTCCCTCCCACTGCAGTCATTGCCAGAATCCAGATAGGCATCCTCTGTGGCTGGATAGAGATCTTTATGGGGGTAAACCTGTGCCTGTGGATAAAATAACAGCTGGAAACACCTGGAACTTTTTCCTGAACCTGCTACCGATCCCTGGCTAACTTTAGTCACGATGCGTCAGTTTTCTATCTACAAGATAAGACCAGCCCTGACCCATACTCTTGGGGAAGGCAGAGAAGGAGAAGGACACTAATGATTGTTTTGTGATGTTGAGGGATGATTAGGACTGTTATTGTTTGTTCCTTGGGGAAGCCAGGCAATCAGCCTGACTCCAAACACATGTCGTTCAACACAGTTGCTCTTCTTGGGGATCATGGAAGCTCTATTCCTTCCCTCTCTATCCTTAGCCCATATCCTACTGTAACTACTATAGATAGGAATTGGAGGGGGAGGGTGCCTGGCTCCGTGATGTGTTCCCTCTAGGCCTCATTTTCATGGCCCGGAGCAGAATTTACACTCCCCTCCATTGGAAGATTTAGCTCCTGTCCCAGCCTCCTCCACAGGGTTTAGAGCCTAAAAGTTCTCTAAAACCTGCTAGGAAGGGACAGTGGCAGGACTAGCATTCAGTATGTTATGAGAGACTCTAAAGCTCCATCTCTTGAATCACATGCAATTCTCCAGCTTAGCCTACCAAATTCCCAGGTGCTACTATTTGGAAAAGACCGGTGTTCCAGTTTTCCAAAAATATGGCTTGATTTAGAAAAAAGTCAAAATGTGTAGGTTAAAAGAGACTTGGGATCAAAGTCAACTGCCAACTGCCTTCTTTTTCTCTCTCATAATGCTAAAATCTTGCAGTAATAATAACTAATGTTTAAGTGGTATTTTACAGTTCTTACAGTTCTAAGTTGTTTTTATTTATAAGCACAAAATAACCTTGTATGCTTGGAATTCTTGCCCTCATTTTACAGAAGAGGAAAGTGAGGCACAGAGCACTGTACTCAGGTAATTTTGCTAGGATTATAGAACTAGTATGTTACAGAGTTGGCATTTGATTGAAGTCTAGTGACTATTGCAAAGGGGCTGAAGTTCTGTTCGGTGTCCAGCCATGAAAGAAAGAGTTAGGGAGCATTTTCTGAAGAATTTCCAGGGAGAGGAATACAAAGCCTCTAATGATATCCACCAACGTGCTCCTAATTCATAGGATCAGAATAAGATGATCTTGGCGTGGGGCCTAAAAGAATGTATAGAGAACCAAATCCAACTGCAAGGTCAAGAACATATGAAGGAAACTGGGAATGAAATGCCATTATCTGCAAGCTGATAATATTTTATTGATGAAATTGTGGATATTCCAAGTAGTCTGATTTAGAAGGAAGCTCCAGAGGCTACTCTGTCCAGATTCCCACCTTTAGGCCATACCATCAACGTGTGGTTGGATGACCAGTTATTAAAGACATCAGGGGAACAGGAACCCATTGTAGTATTTGATCCACCTTCCTGTTAATTTTATCTTAGGCCTAATCAATATCTCTTTTGCTACTGTCACATGAGTTCTGTGTGAGTGGGAGGTGGGGGTGAGAGTATCTATCTATATCTATATCATCTGTATCTCATCTATGTCTATATCTATCTATAATCTATAAAGAGAGATTTTGAAATCTGTCTAGATGCTCCCAGTGTAATATCTGCTTGTGAGTTTATAAACAGAATTTGCACTTTTTAGCCTTCTTCAGCCTAAATAACACCAACTCCCTTGGCCTTTTCTGCTCACATCCAGTTTTAAATAATGCTGGTTGTCCCAGGTCTCTCTGGAAGACCAAGGCTCTAAGAATATGAAGAGATCTTATTTCCTTCCATTCTGATTCAGGCTGTCCTTGCCTTTTTGCTTCATTTGTTGTAAAAACTTCTTAACAGGAATCCTCTTCATTAGTTCCCTTCTTTATAACCATCCTAAACTCTGTTGCAAGATTTATCTTTCTAAAACATGGCCCTAATCATGCCTCTTTTCTGCTGGTTCCCATAGCTACCTTGTTGAGTGCTTGCTATGTGTCAGGCATTATACTAAGTACTCTATATGCATCATCTAAATTAATCACTACATCGACCCTATCTAATAGGGACTTTTGTTCTCTCTGTTCAAGGATGAGGAAACAGAGGCACAGAGTAATTACAGAACTTGTTCAATGTCTCCTGACTGAAAAGAGGCAGATCAGAAATTTGAACGCAGGCACTTGCAACCCAGAGCCCATACGCTCCCAATTCTCTCTGTATATTTTTAAATGTCTGTATCATGTCTCCTGATGGTAGGACCTGTGATATCTGTCATATCAAACACCAAGCACAGCACTCTATTTAATAATGTTCAATAAATGCTGTTGATGATTACAATGATGGAGAAAAAAGCAGTTCTATGGTGAACATGATTGGGAGAAAGGGAAGATTTTAACTGTGATTATCCAATTTGCCTAGGAGAACATGGACTTCTGATCCATGTGAGCTTTGCTGACTCTATTTCGAGAGCCCGAACTGTGTGCAGAGCTCTCCATTCAGTGAAGGAATCCTCTAGAGACAAGGCTGGATTTTGTCCTTGGGGAGCTCCCAGGTTAGTGGAGATGGCTCCACTCAGATCTAAGACACAGGCATTTGTGTTGACTGTGCATGAATGTTGCAGATTTGGAGGCTCTGGTTTGCTCTGACAGTAGAAGGGGATGATGATGGCAAGACCATGGGTACTCTTTGGTGTCTCCAGCTGTCCTTTAAGATGCACAGTTTAGTTGTTGCACAGGCAATTCAGCTGGGCTTTATGGGTTGCCGTCACTGTGTGGTCTTCAGTGAATCACTAGGGAAGGTAAGGGGGTGCCAGTGATGATTTACCTCAGAACAAGGTAAACAGGCTGAGGGGACGGAAAGAAGGGTTGCCTTCTCACAGCCACAGGGCAGCAGAACTGAAACTACAACTAAGGTCTCAAATGAACCGATCTGTATGTCTTGGCCTCACTGGGTGGGGGTGGTCACTGGGCGGGGGTGGAGAGGTGGCACCATTTCTACATCAGAATGACCACAATCACAGGGCAGCGCATCCCCCGCCCCCACCCCACCACCCAAACTTTGCTTAAGTGCCCTGCCCTAAAGCAAGAGCTGAGATCTTAGTTTTGGGGGAAAGTGAGATGCAGCGTCGCCTGACAAGTGGGTGGGTCCCCACCCTCCCCCTCCCCTCCCCACCACCCCACCCAGTTTACAAGCCCAGGGTGGCTCCCTCCTAACACCCTCTTTCTCTTTATGGCCCTGCCGCAATCTTTGATGTCTTCTTCTCGTGAAGGGATGGTGGGGAGAAAGAAGCCAACCCTAGCCAAAGAGGCTCTGCCCACAGTGGTTGTCAGGTGAGGAAAGGGGCTCCAGGGAGGAAGGCAGGGGTTTAGCACAAGGAGCAGTTGGTTGGACAAACTGACACTGCACACCATTTCAGATCTGTATCTCTTTGGGAAACATGTACATTATATTAGGCCTCTGTCCTGGTGTTAGAAAGAGCATGTATAGGCTTTGGAGCGAGTTAGACCTGGGTTCAAGTCCTAGATCCTCACTATCAGGTTTTTTGACCTTGGACAAGTTATTTAACTATTTGAGCTTCGGTTTCCAAATCCAAATCGAGTAATAAACTATTCATCTTACAGGACATCATGAGAACAGAGTAAACATGCACATAAAGTGCCCAGTAGAGTGTCCTAGATCCAAACTTACTCCCCTAATTAAAAGATAAGTTCCTTGAGAGCAGGGATCTCATCCCCTCCACCTCCCTCCACCTTCTCCAGCACCACAGGTCTCTTTGCCTCTTCTCTGCTTGGGTAGAGATGCATTTTTACTCAAGCATCTCCCCTTTTCATCACAAATACACAAATCCCAGGATCTGTGCCAATTATTTTTTCTGTCATCTGTAGGTCCCTATCTCAAAAGCCACTTAGCCTGAAGGATCCTGTAAACAGCCCCCTCTCCACACTTGTCAGTTTTCCTCTCCTCTGCCATGTTCCCTCTCTCCTCCATTAAAATGATTTTATTTGCTTTGCTCCTATTCTTATCCATCTATAATTTTTATTTTATAGCTACTCCTTAATGGTCTAGGGCCATCCCTACTGAATCACCAACTAGTCTTACTTTAGGATTTAATTTGGTTTTATTAAAATTACCAAAATTCTCTCTGGGCAGGTGTAGACCTGGCCAGGGCAAAGCTCTCTAGGCTGTTGACTGTGAGGCTCCTCCCCACTGGTAGATTTCCAGGCTCTTCAGTTTTTCAGTGTTTCATTCAGCCACAGTGGGGAATGTTCCTGATGCAGGCAGTGTGTGTGTGTGTGCACTTTTGCCCTACTTTGCACTTGGGAGTGAAGACAGTCTATGAGAGGTAATTTTCTGGTCTGAAATCAATGACAGTAATAGGTTTTAGTTGCTTTATACCCTTACTTTTTCTGTCAAGAGGAAATTGGATAGAAAAAGCTAGGGAAAAAGTAGAATTTCCATTTAGATTTTTCAATATATTACTTATTTCCTTGAATAAAGATATCTCCAATTAGATGCAGAAATTTTAGCCTTAGGGATGTCAAACCCAGAAGCAGTAAGAGAGGAAATAAGATTCAGAGAAAATGGAAACAACAAAATTAAAAAGAGACCTCCTGAGTTGGATGTCTCATAATTACTGTGGTGGCTGATCTTTGACTGTCCCCCAAGGCCATCAATAGACACAGATCTCCTTGAGAGGGAGAACTCAGGCTTAAACCTCTGCTCCCCCCAATTCCATGGACATCTCTGTTTGGCTCACCTTTCTGAAGAGAGACATTTTCAGTTAATCAGAGCATGAGCTTCCTTCTGCCTTCCCCCCAACCCTTCTCCATAGTCCTCACATCCAGGAGAGTACTTTTCTCCCTCTGTCTGTGTATTCACGTCCCTAATATTTCCTAAGAAACATGGGACGAACAGGACTTCCGCCAAGATGGCGGTGTAGGTGGACG